>VDFB02045987.1:58439-187975 GCA_007258455.2 Sequoia sempervirens
AAATTTGGTTGGATGGATATTTTTAGTGATGAATTTATGATTTTGGTTCTACATGGATATTTTTAGTGACATGGATTTATGAATTTGGTGGAATTTATGAACTTATAATGAACAATATATAATAGTATATATTTTATGACTATCTACTAGATCATGATTTCTCCTTCTGAAAAATTGTAATATATATGTGTGTGTGTGTGTTAGACATAAAATGAGCTTTTGTGAATGTTTCAAGTTTATTGTTTAGTATGTGCGTGCATGTATTAAAAAATTGCATATAGTTCTTAACTTTTGAAATTTGTATGTATGTACATAGTTTAGTTTAATGATCTGTACGCATGCAAATTCTGCATCATATTTTTTTTATTTTAAATGTATATACATGTTAAATTTTGAATTTTGTATGGACATGCTCAAGTTCAATCAATGTATATATATGTGCATTTCAATTAAATATATGATCTTAATATATATGTTGCTCATCCTAGATTTCAATTAAATATATGATCTTAATATATGTGTGCACATCCTATTTTGTATGATTTAATGCAAGTGCACATTTATATCTCATATCATGGATGATTTTAACATTGATGATATCATCAATCCACCACCTCAGCCACAACCACATCCACCTCCCCCTCCCCCTCCCCCTCCACCTCTCCCTCCACCTCCACCTCCCCCTCCACCTAATATGCCACATCCAACACCTATCGCATCTGACGAGGCTCGCTTGCGAGCACATATAAATGATCAAGTTGCATCCTTAAAAAATCAAATCAATGCTATGTAGAGTCAAACATTGATTCTACCACATGTGAGATGTTTTGCATCTGTGATGTAAAATGTCGCTGATGCCATTAGGATGATCGATTTTGATCTTGATATGAATCGATGAGAGAGAGAAGAAATGAGACAATTTTATTCCAATGGTCTCTCTTACAAACAAATATTAGACCTTAAAATAATGAAATCCCATCTAGCCCCCTACTTTCTTGACCCTGTTACGCGACAACCCATTCCACCCAACAAATCTAGAATATCCATGAGGTGGTACATACATCCACAGATGAGTGCACATTTTTGGGATCGATGGTATATGGTTTTTGATAGTCCCTCACATGCTAATTGGGAGTGCCCATTGTATTTTTTGAGAAAACTGTATGTAGAGTTTGTTCTAGGGAAAAAGCCCAATTATTTTGATTTTAGATCATTTCAGGGTGTTGGTGATGGCATGCCACAATGAAATTCCACAACAGAGGTTAGGGGCAAGGGTTGATCTCCAATGCCTCATGCATGCGCAACCCCTTGTTGTTGCTCCTGGTCCTCCCATTCCTATACCTGTACATCATTGAGCTCTGGTCTCAACATTAGGTTCCCTTAGTACACTCGCAGGAGACCTTGATTAGCATGCTTCTGTGATAATGGGTGGGGATCATAGAGACGATGATGATGGAGGAATTTTTTATGGAGTTGGTTTGAGTACCGCTCTAGGAGTGTCGAAGCCCATCCCCCATATATGTACTAGTTTTCATCAAGTATGCTATGGACCTAATCAGGCCACAACTAGTTCAGGTGGACGGGGAGATTCTAGTGGTTCATCTGGTTGCATTAGTTCATTTGTAGAGTTGCTTACAACAGACCATCACCTTGAGGACACTACGACACAAGTATAAATATGCATCTATGTACGTTCATTTTATAAGAATTTTGATGGACGTATATATCAAAGAAAAGTTTGCAATACATTTTAACAATCAAATTGTTTGGTGTACAAATGACACTAATGATGGGGCAATCATATGTTCCACGAGTACATACATCGACACCGATCGTACTTGACAACCCTTATGGGGTATTTTGATTTCAATTTTTAAAATTATATATGAAATCATAAATTTAACTTGATTTTTACATTTATAATTGAATCACATATATGTTTGAAATATTTATGTTGGTTTAGGCGAGTCAATCGGCATCCACGTCGATTCCTCCTAAGGGATTTTCAACCACTCCTCCACTATTAGGCGTCATAGATCAGGGGCAGGTACATTCATATTGTAAATTTGTTTAAATTTGTAACACCATAAATCTGCAAGCTAAACTTTATCTCAAATATCAACATGATGTTAGTTCATAGCAAGCAAATAAAGTGGTGTCCTTATGAAATAATTCAACATGTCTAACATTGTAAACAAAATAGCAAAGTAAACTAATTGAAAACATTAAATACACATTGAATACTTATTCCATAGTGGATTGGTGCTTCTGTGGAAAGAAGCCCTTTCCCAACCCTTGATAAGCTCTTGGATGATAAAAAGATGCAAGATGATGACCAATTGCAAGATGAATGTGTATCAAGTTTCCTACGATTGTGGAGATGATGATCAAGATGAAATGCTAACTTGGATGAGTTATGGAGGAGTAATACAATAGAGAAACTCTCTATTTATAGCCAAGAAGGATAAATGAATGCCAAACATGGAGGATGTGGGACTAAAGATCCACCAATGACAAGATTCCACTTGTCAGTTCATGTGAGAGGTTGAGGAATGAGCACATTTTGGTCAATGTGCCAAAGAGGGGGAGATTTGAAATTTGAATTTGATGACATGACATGTTTAGGGGGGATGAAAGATGAGTTAAATGCTAAGTTTTACCTTTGCAAGAGACATGTAAGAGCTCTTAAATGTTGTTGGATGTACATGTCAATTTGGGGCCAGAGATTTCAAACTTGGAGAATATTCCCCAAAGATGCCAAGTTGAAAATAAATAAAGATTTTAATAAATCATTTAAATGCATTTTCATGTGCAAGTGGCAAAATCTAGAAAATTTTGGAGATTAGGATTAAATTAATCAGGATTTGATTAAATTAATGAGGGATTAGGTGATTTTGACTTTTGACTTAGATTTATGGATTAAAATAAATCAAAAAGAGATGAAAAGTGATTTAGACTTAGTTAAATACATGTTTTGATTTATTTAGCTAAAGGGAATGATGTTAGTGGTTTAATTAAATAAGTATGATTTATTTAATTAAATGAAGAACTTTAGAAGACTAATTAAATAAACTTGATTTATTTAATTAAAGAGATAACTTAGGAGATTAATTAAATAAACTTGATTTATTTAATTAAAGAGACAAATATGATGATAAAGAGATGATTAACGATGCCATGGAAGTAGTGAATATGGATTAGATGCATGATGTCAATTTTGCATGTCTACATTTTTCCCCTCTTTGAAGCAATGTACTTGTTGCGTTGGTTCAAAGAATAAACTTGCCGCGATCAAAATTCAAAAAATTTATGATTTTTTCAAATGCCCCAACAGAAAGAAGTACACTAGTACATTGCCCCCTCGAGAGTTCGAGCGAAAAGATTCGATTTGAGGGTCGATCTCACGACAAAGAGGTTCAAGATGGACACATGGATGGTTAGGATGATCATGAAAATGAGATGGTTTTAAGATGCTTAGAATAACAAATCTATATTATCCTAAACAACTTAAATGATGATATAATGTATGTGAGATGGATGAGATGGATGATGTGATATGCTATGATTATGAGATTTATGTATGCTAATGGTTTGTGGATGCAAGATGGATGCATTGGTGATGTTATGTTAGCGCAGAGAGAATAAAGAAGAAATGAGATGATGACAAGAGGATCCAACAAGTCCATGATCTGATGAGATTTTATTAGAGATGATGATGATAGATGATGTTTTGCTTATCAAGGATTGGGATTTTAAAAGGGCTACTTACCTTATGTTTGATAACACGCATAGATATAATGCATCAAGGTATAAAGAACCAAGATGTCGTTGTACCTAGTGTGATTAACTTTGACTCGACAAAAAGATAGGAGTAGCTCTGTTCACACTTGACATACTTAAAACCTTGCTAGGATACCCAATGTTGCTATTCACCAAGCATACATAAAGTCCAATAATAGATACAAAAGGATAATGATCATTGCCCCATTCCCTTTCTCTCTTCTAACCATTTTGATTAGACATCACTAGAAAGTCACTGGAATGAGTGTTATAAGATAAATCAAAAGAAAACGCCATAAACAAACAAGTCAATAAATTTTTCATACCTAAAGGGAAGTGTGTTTTGATAGGTAAGAATCCAAAGTGATATCCAAAATGATGCCCATTGTCGAACGATATATCCCAGGGACATGCATTATATAGGGATGGTGAGGGTTGATAAGTTGACGTGTCGTTGATATGTCGATTGACATGTTTGAAAATGATCAAAAGCTTGATTTTCATTTAAAAGTTTGTTGTTCTCGATTTTGGATTTTTTGCATTTGAATTTTGATGATTGGCGTGGGTTGTTTCGCTTTATGTTGCCAAAGGATGAAGGTGATGATTAGCTTATTACGGATGATTGATTATTGAGTGGAAAGTAAAAGATGAGACAGTGATGGATTTTTCTAAATATTTGGATTTTTGATGTTTTGAGGTCGCTTTTGGTATTTTCAAGATTTTACAAATGTTTTGATTTTTGGATTTTTCAATGTTTTGGGTTTTTGGAGATTTTATGAATGTTTTGGATTTTTGTGTTTTTGAATGTTTTTGATTTTGATACCTTAATACTCAAAGATTGTCCTTGCTCACATTTAAGCTCACAATACAGTTTGGATAATTATGTTTCTTTAATGCTCAATTTTTAGAACAAGCTTTTGGATTTTCCTAGTTTTTTGAATGTTTTTGGATTTTGATATGATTTTGGATGTTTTTGGATATGGACATGTGTGATGATATCAATGCTCTGTTTTGGGATTTTTTTCAAAACCAAGCTAAGGTTGATTGATCAAATTGATGGATTGATGATGATAACATTGTTGAGGATGCACAACAATGCAAGGATAGTGTTACACAACACAAGGATTAGGATGGATATCCTAAGATGATGAGGGATTGATGATGATAAAATTGTGTTTAGTGTTAAGCAACACAAGGATATCCCAAGATGATTTTTTGATTGGATTTGATTGATCATGATTGATGAAGCTTAATTTGGAACAAAAGTTGTTTGAATGATTTGATGTGATGTTTGAAGTGCAACTTAGATGCAACTGATAGTGATTGTTTGGATTGATGTTCGATGTTCGATGAAGATTGATAAGGAATGTCTTCTCGTCAAAATATGCCATGGGCTAGTGATTTGGATTTTTTTTGCTCACAAGTGGTTTGACCAATTTGATTTCATGTTTGCCAATGTTTCGATCACCACATAAGTTGGAGAATATATGTCAAGATTTATTCTTGAAGCAAGATATAAATATCTGCCCCAGTGTCTAGCAATGCATGGAAAGTCATGAATGGATGCCTGGATGGTAAGTACGCAAAGGATGCTAAGGATTATCTTGCAATAAGATAAGGTGTTTGAATAAAGAATGCTCATTTGGATAATGATGCATAGCTTAGATAATGTTGGATAGGATAGAATTAGTGAAAATGACCCATGTCAAGATGTTTACCTTATGCAAGATAATTTGGAAAATGAATGCAAAATGGATTGGATAAATGGCTCATGGATGAATGGATTTATTTTGGATGAGATGGATGGAATGCTAGATTTATTATGGATGGGATGAGATGCTTTCACCTGAACTGGCTTATGTATATGCTTGATTCCACACATGACACCTGTTTGCCAGGTTTTTATCATGGTCTTGCCCAAAGCGCCACTGTAGTGGTTTTCACTAGAGGATGATTTTTATCTTTATTGTTTTCATGATTTTTTGATTTTTTTGGATTTTCACATTTTTTTGATTTTTTTTTTCTGAAAGATTTTAAGCTCATGTCGAACCACCTTGTGGTGTTGATGTAGACGCTTCTGTCATAATGTGCCATCGATATCCTGCAGCTACAGTTAGATTTTCCAAGATAATGCACTGAATAAGGGAACTTCCCTTTGGAGACTCCTAATTTGTTTCGGGTTGGATACCGGAGTTGACTTTGTCTTTGTGCCATTACTGCAAATATGCCTTCTAAATCCTTATGATGAAGGGTGACTGTCAATACATGGTCAATGGGAGAATTGGATATCATGCGTGGAGGCATGGATGGAGTGTGTTTAGGAATAAAAGATGGATTCATTGATAGTTTGGAACCTTTGACTCTCCAAACTTGGGAAGATGATCAATGATGGGTGGATATGAAAGTGCATGGAATTAGGGGACCAACCGTTAAGAAAGAAGTTTACTTTTTCCTTTTATCTTTTGATACTTTTCCCTTAGTTTCTTTTGACTCACTGAGTTTTATGATAATTCTCTTTGAAATCCACTTCTATTTGATTTCCATTATGTTTTAAATTATTTTTCTTTTGATGATATTCTTCTTTCTTTTGATTCAATATTTTTTGATGTTGGTCCCAATTCATGGATGGGGTGATGGTGGATGAAGATTCATGGCGCGGGCTAGTTGTAGTATTGACATCAGCTTCATCATAAGGATTCTTTCATAGCTCCTATTATTGGACTTCAAATATAGTTTCCACATTGTGGAAGTAGTACCCTCTTCACGCTTTGATTCCGCTTGTTTTGAGATGTCTCGCTCAATAAGCATGCTTTGATAAATGACCACTATAGATGATGCTTGTTTCTAATTTTGTTGCTCCGCTAACTCGTAAAATGTCATGTCTCCCCATCTGAAATTTGTTTCCTCGAGGGATAATGTTGGATATCTTCATATATGATGTCCTTAGTCTGAATTTGGGATATATCTGATCTTGCTGTTGATAATTTAGTTTGACTGTAGGAATCAATAACCTAATATTTTTGTGTAATAATGTCACGAGTAAAGGAATCCCTCGCTTTGAACAGCATCTGACTCACGCTTCCATCCACAAAAAGCATCTCATGGTAAAATGGAGGAGTATGTGCTATGTGGATATGATCATATTGTATAGATAGGAGAGTGTCCATTAGACTATTGTTGTAGCTTGGAGATACAAATTCTTGATCTTGATTAACTTTGGAATTTTTTTTGACATGCTTTGGATCAAGTTCTTGACATGGGTTAGTTTCAAAGGATGGATTGCTTACAAAGGGTTCGTGGATATCTTCATTAGGCCTAGGAAGTGGCTCGATATCCTTTTGATCTTCGAGTGGACTTGGATCAAGTGTCAAGTTGAAGATTCCTTCAGTATCTGTAACCATGAGGTCAAAGGGGGTCGATATGTCTTGGAAAGGACCATTGCTAGACTTTGGTGAAAGATGTTGGTTGGGTATGTGCAGGATCATCATGGAAAAAGTAGGCCCTTTTAAGTGGCAAAAAAATTAGAAAAATCAAAGTTAAAGTAAACTCGACATAAAATTTGAATAATCTATCTTTGCTATTATTTCCCTTCAAAAAATATGTAAGAATAATAGAATCAGAGGAAAAATTGAATTTTTAGTTTCTAAACTACTAGGTTTATTTAGAAAAAAAATTAAAATCTATTTTAGTGAAAAATTTGAAATTTCAATGCAAGAGTACCAATTCCCAGTGGAAAACAAGAAGTAGGTGTATGTCCTGACCACCCCAACTACTGGGGCTTTAAAATGACAATATTTTTCTTATGCAATATTTTTAGATGCTGGGAGTAGGACTCCATGTCCAGATGTGGGATGGTTATTTTTTTGAAATTTTTCCAAGTAAATAATTAATTATGAATTTTAATTACAAACTTTAAAAATATATAAAAAACGCTGTATGTCTAAACTCACCTTAACTTGGTCAAACTTTATGAAATCTATTTTAATCCTATAGTATGCAAAGTATAGAATGTGACGCGATGTTTCTCGGAGTCAAAATGTGATACCATTTGAAAGCTATAGGATGTTTTTCAACCAAATTTATTAATCAGACTCTTTAGTCATAATTCAAATAGAAATGAATACTATTTCATTAAATTCAAAAGTAAAAGCATAATTTCTATATTGGTGGAAAGTCGTGAATCTCCTTTAAATCCCTTTTCGTTTCATCAATTTTGGGTAAAAAAAAGTCGTCAGCCACATACCCTACACAAACCCATCATATTGCCACTTTTTGGCCCATCATGATCTTGCACATACCCGGTCATGCTTTGGAATAAATTCTTGAGATATGTCCTCTAACTCATTAGGTGATGTAGAGACATTTTTGACATGATCATTGGTCGATGTATCATGCATTATGTCAATAGAATCAAATAATTCTAACACTCCTTGAAATGGATCACTAAAAAGTGGCTCTTGATGTATGGTGAGTTGATCATCAGATGGGGTAGAAACATCTTCAATATGCTCCTTAATTGAGAGATCTTGAACATTGTTTTCAACAATTGTGGCGAAGAGATTGTGAATGTCTTCAACCATAGGGTCAAGTGATGTTGACATTTCTTGAATTGGATCATTGTTGGGTATTGTTGGTGTATTTTGATCATGATTGAAAAGTGACTCTTGATCTATGTTAACTTCACCTTTAGATGAGGTAGAAACATCTTCAATATGCTCATTGATTGATAGATTTTGATCATTATTTTCACCAATTATGGTGGAGAGATTGTCAATGCTATCGCTAGTAGTTGAATTTTGATCATTGTCCCCAATAGTGATTATCTTTTGATCAATAAGGTCTTGGATGATATTTTTGAGTTGAATACAATTTAATGTTGTGTGTCCCTTTGTTTTGTGAAAATCACAATGGTGCTCCTCATTATACCCTGGTGGTTTAACTAGGGGTTCTTGATAGTTCCCATAGATGGGGATCTTGATGAGATTTTCTTGTACCAATTGTTGTAGGACTGATTTGATTGGTGTCCCAAGTGGTGTGTATTTTTGTTTGTTCCCTTGTGAGATTTGCACTTTGAATTGACCTTGTGGTGGTTGATTTTGGAGATGTGGTGATTGATCTTGGCGCAATGAATCAACTATCTTGGTAAGTGAAGCAAGTTGATCTAGTGAAATTTGATCCTGATTTTGATTTGGACACCCTTGATATAGCTGATTTGGTTTTTGTTCAAGCAGGTTTGGAATGCATACTTGGGATGTTTGTATGGGATCTTGGACAAATTAATTTTGGAAAATGTTCTAATTTGGGATGACGCTTAGATTTCACACGATAGGTTGAAATTGAACATTGTTGTGGTTGGGAATCACATTGACTTGATTTAGGTAATTTTGATTTTGCATGGTGTTACCTTGAATTGGACTAATACATGGAGTCGTTACCATCTTGTTTGGAATTTGAAAAACATTTGTGTGATTCAAAAACATATCCATCCCAAAGTTTACCAAATGTGGATTTAAAATGTTCATGTTTGGTAAATTTGTACTTGGCATGTATGGATTTGGTGGAATGATTTTGTTCGCTTGAAGATTCTTGCATTGATTGTTTGGTTGATAGATTTGTAAGTTTGGACTTGGATTTAAATCCATCATCAGGAAAGGTGTTCCAAAATTTTGACTGGGCATTCTCACATTTGTTGTACCATTGAGGTTTGTAGGAGATAATGATGCCATGTACATATTGTATAGATGTGAGTGTTGATAATCAATCGACATTGTAAGGCTTTGAAAGTTCAGTTGACTTGGATTACTCATGATGTATGGATCAAGTTTATATTCCATGTTCTTAATTTTTGACCTTGTTGACCTCTAAGGTGTTTAGGACCAATGATGAGATGAATGATGAAAGGGGTGAATGATATGGGTGTTGAACGTTTTAGGAACTTTGGATCAATGCTAGACTTAGGATTTGATTTTGATTGTTTTGATTGGATAATAAACTTGTAAACCCTAAGATGTTAGATGTGATCTTCAGGATAAAGTTGTTCAAAGAGGTCATAATTTAACTAAGTGTGTGTGGAAGGATTCATCCAAACATACCTAACTAAACAAATGATTTTGATTTGGTTTAAGGATGTACCCAAGTCTAGACAGTGATGTTTCCAAAGCTCTAAAGTTGTTTGGTGGGATGGATTTTGATAGATCTGTTAGTTCATAGAAAACAAATAAAGTGGTGTCCTTATGAAATAATTCAACATGTCTAACATTGTAAACAAAATAGCAAAGTAAACTAATTGAAAACATGAAATATGTACATTGAATACTTATTCCATAGTGGATTGGTGCTTCTATGGAAAGAAGCCCTTTCCCAACCCTTGATAAGCTCCTGGATGATAAAAAGATGCAAGATTGAGTGCAAGATGAATGTGTATCAAGTTGCCTAAGATTGTGGAGATGATGATGATGAAGATGAAATGCTAACTTGGATGAGTTATGGAGGAGTAATACAATAGAGAAACTCTCTATTTATAGCCAAGAAGGATAAATGAATGCCAAACATGGAGGATGTGGGACTAAAGATCCACTAATGACCAGATGCCACTTGTCAATGTGTGAGAGGTTGAGGAATGAGCACATTTTGGTCAATGCAGTACATGCCAAAGAGGGGGAGATTTGAAATTTGAATTTGATGACATGACATGTTTAGGGGGGATGAAAGATGAGTTAAATGCTAAGTTTGACCTTTGCAAGAGACATGCAAGAGCTCTTAAATGCTTTGTTGGATGTACATGTCAATTTGGGGGGAGATTTCAAACTTGGAGAATATTCCCCAAAGATGCCAAGTTGAAAATAAATAAAGATTTTAATAAATCATTTAAATGCATTTTCATGTGCAAGTGGCAAAATCTAGAAAATTTTAGAGATTGGGATTAAATTAATCGGGATTTGATTAATTTAATGAGGGATTAGGTGATTTTGACTTTTGACTTAGATTTATGGATTAAAATAAATCAAAAAGAGATGAAAAGTGATTTAGACTTAGTTAAATAAATGTTTTGATTTATTTAGATAAAGGGAATGATGTTAGTGGTTTAATTAAATAAGTTTGATTTATTTAATTAAATGAAGAACTTTAGAAGACTAATTAAATAAAATTGATTTATTTAATTAAAGAGATAACTTAGGAGATTAATTAAATAAACTTGATTTATTTAATTAAAGAGACGAATATGATGATAAAGAGATGATTAATGACACCATGGAATTAGTGAATATGGATTAGATGCATGATGTCAATTTTGCATGTCTACAAAAGTTTACATTAGTATAGTTACAATTTTATGAATTTTGAATTCACTAGATATATGAAATACATGCATGTACACTTGTAAATATTATAAGCGTTAAATGTCTATGTACATGTATGTCTAGGTTGATACCACAATGAGAATGGGCATTGGGAAAACATTTGATGTTGCAGCTACTCGTGAGGCCACTGATTTCTAGGTTGTTTATAAAACTTTCTACACAAAATGTGAAAACTTGAATATATATATATATATATATATATATATATATATATATATATATATAAACCTAATTCAATTGTACATGCTTTAATTTTGATCTTGTAGGACTTTGTCAGTGCAACTTTTAGCCTTGATCCAGACATAGTTACACTACTAGGAGGACATGCAGAGCAGGCTCCAGATCAAATGGTAATTTAAATTTTCTATTATATTTAAAGTCAATTATAAATTACATATTCTGAATATAACTTAAATTTTAAATTTTAAATTGAATATATACATAATATGAGATTTGTTACATATTCTTTTTATTTTATAGCATGAGACACATCTTGTAGTTGAGCATGTACAAATAGGTCCTAGAGAAGAGCTTGGTGCACAACCTCAAAATATGGTACAATTAAAATATGATAAATTATAAATTAAATTGAATTAAAAAGAAATTAATTGTAGAGTTGTACATTTAATTTCAAATTTCTTTGTCTTGTTTATGTAGATTGATTTAGAGAATTTAGAGGTTGCTTCAGGTGCACTAGAGCATCCAAACATAGATATGACAGAAATTTAATTTTATGATGGATTATAAATTAAATTGTCATTAAATCATTTTTCATTGTCTTACATCTGATTTCATCTTTCTCTTGTATAGAGTGTTTCAAGTCATCCGCATAGTCCGCATGGTGTGAAGAGGTCTCTTGATTATAGAGATAGTACGTGACCTAGAGAAACATGTGATTTTATGTGTTATATTTGTTTATTTCATGGACTATATTTTTGGTTTCTCATGCACTCTATTGGACTTTATATTTCATGGCTCAAGTACTTAGTTGGACTGTAGTTCACGAGCTATACTCTAGACTTTATTTCATGCGCTTAATATATTAGTTTCATGCACTTAATATGTTACATAAATTATGGACTTCATTATTGTTTGAAATTTTAATTTACACATGTACATTTATGCATTTTATGTTCATAGTCAAGACATTAATATAGGACATTAATGTGAAATTTAGTCATCTCATACATGATATTAATATAGGACATTTTAATATTTATACTTTACAGATTTGGTGATCTCATACATGATATGTACATTCAATAATTAGTGATAATTACTCAATGAACTTATTCAATTCACGTCCATCAATAATTAGTCAATAAATCATATTTTACAAGCAAAATCAATTTGTTTATATACTAGAAAAGATAAAATTTTAAGAAATAAACAATACCATAGAAGATTAGAGAATAAAAGCATTAATAAATTCTACAAATAATAACATATAACACTAATTTATAAATTTTCAAAACAAATAATGACATCCCATACTAATTTATAAGCTATCAAAACAAATAATGGCATCCAATACTAATTTATAAGCTGTCAAAACAAATAATGGCATCAAATACTAATCTATAAGCTGTCAAAACAAATAATGGCATCAAATGCTAATCTATAAGCTATCAAAACAAATAATAGAATCCAACACTAATTATAGGTTGTCTTAAGGAGTCGTAATACGACATCTTAAGGGGATCAAAGAAGAGTATAATTGAGTATAAATATTAAGTGATATTAACAAGTATTATAAGTTTTAGGGTCAGTCATCATAACACAACGTCTTAAGGGGATGTCTGAAGGGGTCATAATACCTCTTAAGGGGATGTCTTAAGGGGTCATAATACAAAGTCTAAAGGGGATGTCTTAAGGGGTCATAATACAACATCTAAAGGGAATGTCTTAAGGGGTCTTAAGGGGTCATAATAGAATTTCTTAAGGGGATGTCTTAAGGGGTCATAATACAATGTCTAAAGGGGATGTCTTAAGGGGTCTTAAGGGGATGTATTAAGGGGTCATAATATAATTTCTTAAGGGGATGTATTAAGGGGTCATAATACGTCTTAAGGGGATGTCTAAAGGGGTCATAATACAACATCTAAAGGGGATGTCTTAAAGGGTCATAATAGAATTTCTTAAGGGGATGTATTAAGGGGTCATAATACAATGTCTTAAGGATATAATTGATTTAACAATAATGTATGCATGATATTTACTGATTATACAATTAGACATAAAGTTTCAAAGTAGGAAAACATGCACATTTAACAAACAAAATATATAGAATATTGATTTGATACATAGAAGTACATAGAGTATGTTTAATTTTGTAAGTATGTATGTACACATATGCCATCTCAAAACAATGTTTACAAAATTTGGATATGCCATCTCAAGAACATCTCAAACTCGTGCCTAGAATGTAGTAGGTCTTCACACCACCTGATATCAAAAAGGTACAAGCAATATCAATGAAATCATCAAAACATACATATTTTAATTTATATAAACTATCTATATGTACACAACTCAAATACCTGCATTTAAAAGTATTCCACACATGTTTATAGGTTGAATCCAGGCATCCTCTCCTTTTTGTTTCAAAGTATGAGATCAATGCAATGATGGCTTAAGGATACAAAAAATGACAATAAATCAATTTTAACTATTAACGTATAAGAAATATCAATATGTAATCAAAACATGTATTTAAATATAATTTAACTAATAATTACCTATTTTTACCAAGTATTCCATGTTGTCTAGGTTGAATCTGCATGGACTAGATCCTTTTTGTGATTATGCCTTAAGGATGTATAAAAGGACAATTTAAATCAATTTCAACTAATAACACACTTCACCAATGTCTAAACATGTATTTAATATATTTAAAAGGACAAAATAAAACTAAAACTATATTTACCTGTATTTACTTATTCCATTGTACCATTTGCATCCTCTCTTTTTTGCAATGCATCTATGATTGTGATAGGGTAGGGTTGGATGAAACACTCACTGTCCCATGCTTAGGGTCTCACCATGGCAAAACCCTTGGTGTCACTCTCCACCTTCTTAACCTATAGGCCCTATTCCTTGTTAGGCACCCCTGGTTCTCCTGGCCAACCCTACTATCATCTCCTTTCTCCTAACCAAGCAAATCTTGGTGCTCTCTCTGTCGTTCTCTCCTTAGCCTTTAATCCTCCTAAACACTAGCTATCCCTCAATTGCTTCACTAACTTGATGCAGGGGTGTGTAATGACTTCCATGGCTTCAAAACCATCTCATAGGGGTTCTTGAGCAACCACTAATCACCATTTCTCCATCGCTCACTCCAATACCTATTCTAGGGTTTAAGAAGGGCTACTAGCCCTTGAGCCCTAATTAGGCCTCTTAAACTGAGAAAAATGCAAATAACTCCAAACCCTTCCAAATGACCAAGGTTCTTCACTTGGGGTTTGTGTTTACCATGCCCACAACTTGAAGAGTTTTGGGGTTTTGAGCCTGTACAGTCCGTACACTACCCATACTCAAAATTGGCCAAAAACTAGGGTTTGTAGCCTTTTCCAGGCTGATTTCAGACTGTCAGAGACTTCTCACACCAAATGGGTTGGTGGAGCCTCCTCCTGATCACTAGGCCTTTCCAAGACCCTCAACTAAATTCTACAAAAGGAATTTCTCCAAAATCTGAACACCCCTATAAGTTAAGTGCTTTCACTCCTTGTCTTCCCTAGCCGGACTCTGCCTGGCTCGCCTAGGGCAAGACATTGCTAGCAACTCCTGCACTCACCCAAAACCTACAACCTACCATCTGTAAAAGCATGGAGACTAGGCACTATTCCCAAAGGGTCGTACGGTTTGTACGGTGGGAAAGTTCTCTAGCACTCCATTTTCTAGAAACAGTCTGGTTCAGACCAACAACAGGGCAACACTGAACTATTTTAAAAAAGTACCTAAAAATCATACAAGGAAGATATTTAATGATACAAAATGCTTGAATGACAACTACACTACATCCTAAAATCAAGACAATAGTATATTTAATCCATTAAAACTCTATCAAGATGCAAAAGTTAGAAATTTAGCACAAGAACGTTGTTTTCTTTAATTTCACAAGATTTCACCAAAACATCAAAGCTTCCAACCCTATTCCATGGTCGAAGCATATCTTAAATAGGCTCCCAAAATAGTTAAGCTCTTTTTGTCGAACCTATAGATGACCTAATGATGAAAATTATAAAATCTACTATGTTTTCTAACTTTTGACAAGGTTAGCAACCTAGACAAGATTGAGCTTCAAAACCCATCCATGCTTTCCACTTCTAGTTCCACTGATCACAACAGCTCAACACTTATTCATAATCCCCAAATGCTAATAAAATGGTCTACATGACCTCAAAATAACATACCCAAACAAAATTCACCCTAGACTGCTTCCTAGGTGTGTATCCTAGGTGCTCCTGCACCATTCTCCCCCTCTCTGCAAAAACACTAAGTAATGTGAGGAGAGAGTAGAGATTCATCAATGCCTTGATTTTGAACTCAGCTTCATCCACCCAGGTAGCCTCAGATTCATGTTTTTTCTTCCACTTGATGAGGTGTTCCATGTATACCTTGTGTCTTGTGGCCTTCTTCACCCTTGACTCCAAGATCTTCTCTACCTGAGGCTTGTCCTGAGTAGGTAAGGATATGTTGCTGATGTCCTTGAAGATCTCTTTACTGTCCTGATCCAAATCCTTGACTGTCCCCTTATACTTGATCAAATCAACTACATTGAACACTGGGGAAATCCCTAGATCGGTAGGTAACTCCACCTTGTATGCATTCTTCCCATACTTGGCCAATATCTTGCATGGACCCACTCTCTTCATCTGCAACTTGGTTGAAATTCCCTTATGCAACCTTGACTTGTTAAGGTGAACCATGACATTGTCCCCTACTGCAAATTGCACATCTTTCCTTGACATATCTACCTTCTCCTTCAAATTTTGTGTAGCCTCTGTGACTGTCTTCTTCACCTGCTCCTGAATCTCCTTCATGGTCTGATTGAAATCCTCTCCATGTCCACTCCTATGTTCTATAGCTCCAAGATCTCTGAGCTCACATATGCCTCTTGGGTGCATCCCATACACAATCTCAAAAGGACTCTTCCCTATGGTTCAGTTCACACTATCATTGTATGCATACTCAGCTTGTGAGATAACCACATCCCATGTCTGTTCATACTCCTTAGGCACCTTAGAAGATTACCTAGCACCCTGTTAACCACCTCTGTTTGTCCATCAGTCTGAGGATGGTAAGCTGATCCAAATGATAAATTGGTACCCAATCTGCTCCATAGAGTCTTCCAAAAGTGACTCATGAACTTCACATCTCTGTAAAAAAAAATGCTCAAAGGCAATCCATGGATCCTTACCACTTCCTTGAAGAAGAGATGAGCTATGTAGCTAGCATCATGAGTAGTTTTGCAGGGAATAAAATGAATCATTTTGCTAAATCTGTCTACCACTACATAAACAATGTCAAAACCAGTCTTGGTCTTAGGAAAGCCTACCACAAAATCCATGCTCACACACTCCCATGGTCTATTAGGAATGCGTAGGGGTTGATATAAACCAGCATTACTAGCTCCTCCCTTAGCTTTCATACACACAACACATTGTTCCACATACTTCCTAACATCTCTTACCAACTTAGGCTAGTAAGAGAATCTTTGCACTAGTTCTAAAGTCTTATTGATGCCAAAATTTCCACTAAGACTACCATTATGCTTTTCCTGAATCAAATTTCCCCTCATTGACCCTCTTGGAACACATAACTGATTACCCTTAAACAATAACCCATTTTGCAAAGTATACTCAGAGTATTGGCTATGGAAATGGTTCTCAAAGTTAGAACATACCTTATAGACCTTTGAAAATTCTTCATCTTCCCCATATAGATCTTTGAAACTCTCTATGCCAATGCTCTTGATCTGTATCTCTTGCACTGTCAACAATCTCCTGCTTAGTGCATCTACCACCTTGTTCAACTGTCCCTTCTTGTGCTTGATGGTAAAAGTAAAAGCTTGGATGTATTCCATCCATTTCAAATGCCTATTACTCAACTTCTCTTGAGTGTTGATAAAGCTAAGTGCCTGATTGTCAATAAAGAATACAAACTCCTTGGGTAGAAGATAATGCCTCCATTTCCTAAGTGACTGAACCAAAGCATAAAGTTCTAAGTTATAGGTTGAATACTTTTTCTTTTCTTCATTGAGCTTCTCACTAAAGAAGGCTATAGGATTGGCCTCTTGACTTATCACTCCTACTGCCACTCCACTTGCATCACATTCAATAGTGAATAATTTGTCAAAACTAGGTAATAAGAGAATTGGTTGAGTTGCCACCTCTTGCTTCAGTTTCTCAAACCCTTTCTCAGCTTCTTGAGTCCACACAAACTTAGTTTTTATACCTTCTTTGATTGTATCTAGGATTGATGCACATATGCCACTAAAGTTCCTTATGAATTTTCTATAAAATTGGGCCAATCCATGAAAACTTCTCACCTCAGTCCCTGTGGTTGGTGTAGGCCAGTTTAGGATGGCTTCCACCTTGCTTGGATCCATCTTCAATGATCCTTTGGACACTACAAAACCCAAATATACAATCTCTTGCTTAAAGAACTCACACTTCTCTAGATTGATTGCCAACTTCTCCTCTTGCAACCTTCTAAGAACCAACTCTACATGTTTCAAATGCTCTTCTGCTGTCTTGCTATATATGAGGATTTCATCAAGATACACTACCACAAATATCCCTGTAAAGTATTTAAGAACTTCATTCATGAGCCTCATGAATGTGCTAGGGGCATTAGAGAGGCCAAATGGCATTACTCTCCATTCATATAACCCATCATTTGTCTTAAATGTTGTTTTCCACTCATCACCATCCTTAATTCTGATCTGATGGTATCCACTCTTGAGATCCAACTTGGTGAAGTACTGAGCTCCTCCAAGACAATCCATTAAGTCTTCAATTCTAGGAATAGGGAACCTATACCTAATGGTGATCCTATTTATTGCTCTAGAATCAGTGCATAACCTCCATTTACCTCCCTTCTTTGTTGCTAAAACCACTGGTACTGCACATGGGCTGATGCTCTTTTGAATCAATCCTTGATCCAACAATTCTTGCACTTGCCTAGCTACCTCTAGGTTCTAATCTGGTGTAAGCTTATAAGCTGCTTTGTTAGGTAGTGAAGCTCCAGGTATGAATTCAATTTGATGACTTATGGCTCTCTTTGGTGGTAAAGTTGCAGGTGTCCCATCACTAACTATGCTCTTGAACTGATCCAACAACTTTAGGACTGCTCCAGGTATGAATGTCTTTTCAGCCTTGTCTTCTTCTTTAGGTTGTAACACAACCACATATCCTTCACCCCCTTGATTTAGGTTGCTAAGGAACTCCTTCCCACTACTCAACATGATACTTGGTGTCTTTGACTGTCCTTCTTCTTCTGACAGTGATTGTAGCTTGAAAGTCTTTCCATCCTTCTTGAATGAGATGTTGTTCTCTTTCCCATCATGTATGGCACCTCTATCATATTGCCATGGTTTTCCCAATAGTATATGGCATGCATCCATGGGTAAAACATCACAAACTAACTTGTCCTTGTACCCTCCAATGGAAAAATCACCGTTACTTGCTCATTCACTAAAACACTTTGCCCTTTGTTTAGCCATGTGACCTTGTAGGGGTTAGTGTGGGGTACCTTCTCCAATTTTAGTTTGTTTACTGCCTCCTCTAAGATGATATTGTCTATTGAACCTGAATCCACTATGACTTTGCATACTTTACCAAGTATCTTGCATCTTACTCTAAATAGAGCTCTTCTCTGTTTTGGTTCCTCTTTGACCGGTTGTATGATCAAAACTCTACTGAACATCAGATTCTCTCTTACCTCAGATTCAATATGAATGACCTCAGATGACTTAGGACTCATGGTGTCCTCTTGTGCATAAGCCACTCTCTTCTCATTGCTTGATGAAGATGCTTTTTCTGGGCACCTATAAGCTGGATGTCCAACTTGACCACAATGGTTGCATTTCATGTTTGCAAAGTATGAATTGCTCTTGCCTACTCCTCTTCCTTTGTTTGAACCTCCTTGAGGTCCTCTTCCTCTGTTATATCCTCCTCTAGAAGATTTTTCTCCTCCATGCTCTGTGAGTTTAGACTCTCCTTGGTTTCTTTGGTCATTGCCTCTTCCTTGGTAACCACCTTGTTGTCCTCTTTGATCTCTTTGATCCCTGCCTTTGCCTCTGCCCTTAGAAGCCTGGTCTTGCTTCCTCTTGTTCCTTTCCTCAATCTTTATGGCCAATTGATAGCATTGGTGTACTATCTTGGGACTTAAAAGATCCATCTCCTCTTGAATGTTCCACTTTAAGCCATTAAAGTATCTAGCCACCTTGAGACTCTCATCCTCTGTCACATTAGACCTCATGCAAAGTATTTGGAACTCCTCTGTGTAGGTATTCACATCTTGGTCTTTTTTCCTTAAGCTTTGCCTCTTCTTGTGTAACTGGATCTCATAGTCATCTGGCATGTATGCTTCTCTTACTTTGGCAACCATTCCCTTCCAAGTAGTTATAGGCTACTTTCCTTCCTTTTCCCTCTCTGTATGAATGAACTTCCACCATGTCAAGGCAGAACCTCTTAGTCTTGATTTGGACACCTTTACCTTCTATGCTTCAGTGACTCCATCACACTCAAAATGGTTTTCCATTCCCTCTATCCAGTCCATGACTAGATCAACTTCCATCTTTCCACTAAATAACGGTATGCCTTCAAGTGCTTTTCCACTCAAAGCTTTCAATGCCTTCAAAAAAGGCTCCTCCTTCAAAACAGGGTCAGGTTCAGAGGTCTTGTCTTCCTCTGCAACCTCTTCTTCCTTTGGTATCCTTCCTTCAAATTGTGCACTACTCACTGCTTGTTCAAGCTGAGCTATTCTTTCCCTCAACAGTTTATTGTCTTCCTCCTACTCTTCAACCATCTTGGCCAGTTCTGCATTTTTCACCATGATGGAAGAATCACTAGACTCAACCTCAGACATACAAGATTCTTTCTCAAATCTTTTACTTGCTCTGATACCAATCTGATAGGGTAGGGTTGGATGAGACACTCACTGTCCCATGCTTAGGGTCTCACCATGGAAAAACCCTTGGTGTCACTCTCCACCTTCTTAACCTATAGGTCCTATTGCTTGTTAGGCACCCTTGGTTCTCTTGGCCAACCCTACTATCATCTCCTTTCTCCTAACCAAGCAAATCTTGGTGCTCTCTCTGCCATTCTCTCCTTAGCCTTTAATCCTCCTAAACACTAGCTATCCCTCAATTGCTTCACTAACTTGATGCAGGGGTGTGTAATGACTTCCATGGCTTCAAAACCATCTCACAGGGGTTCTTCAGCAACCACTAATCACCATTTCTCCATCGCTCACTCCAATCCCTATTCTAGGGTTTAAGAAGGGCTACTAGCCCTTGAGCCCTAATTAGGCCTCTTAAACCGAGAAAAATGAAAATAACTCCAAACCCTTCCAAATGACCAAGTTTCTTCACTTGGGGTTTGTGTTTACCATGCCCACAACTTGAAGAGTTTTGGGGTTTTGAGCCTGTACAGTCCGTACACTGCCCATACTCAAAATTGGCCAAAAACTAGGGTTTGTAGCCTTTTCCAGGCTGATTTCAGACTGTCAAAGACTTCTCACACCAAATGGGTTGGTGGAGCCTCCTCCTGATCACCAGGCCTTGCCAAGACCCTCAACTAAATTCTCCAAAAGGAATTTCTCCAAAATCTGAACACCCCTGCAAGTTAAGTGCCTTTCACTCCTTGTCTTCCCTAGCCGGACTCTGCCTGGCTCGCCTAGGGCAAGACATTGCTAGTAACTCCTGCACTCACCCAAAACCTACAACCTACCATCTGTACAAGCATGGAGACTAGGCACTATTCCCAAAGGGCCGTATGGTTTGTACAGTGGGAAAGTGCTCTAGCACTCCATTTTCTGGAAACAGTCTGGTTCAGACCAGCAACAGAGCAACAATGAACTATTTACAAAAAGTATCTAAAAATCATACAAGGAATCTATTTAATGATACACAATGCTTGAATGACAACTACACTACATCCTACAATCAAGACAGTAGCAGATTTAATCCATTAAAACTCTATCAAGATGCAAAAGTTAGAAATTTAGCACAAGAACGTTGTTTTCTTCAATTTCACAAGATTTCACCAAAACATCAAAGCTTCCAACCCTATTCCATGGTCGAAGCATATCTTAAATAGGCTCCCAAAATAGTCAAGCTCTTTTTTTCGAACCTATAGATGACCTAATGATGAAAATTATAAAATCCACCGTGTTTTCTAACTTTTGACAAGGTTAGCAACCTAGACAAGATTGAGCTTCAAAACCCATCCATGCTTTCCACTTCTAGTTCCACTGATCACAAAAGATCAACACTTATTCATAATCCCCAAATGCTAAAAAAATGGTCTACATGACCTCAAAATAACATACCTAAACAAAATTCACCCTAGACTGCTTCCTAGGTGTGTATCCTAGGTGCTCCTGCACCAGATTGCCTCATGCTCTTCCATAGAAATTGACTATAGCACTTTTTTTGAAGGTCTTCCATGATACTGCTCTAGTTTTATATTTTTTTCCACCACCAAATGTGAATAATGTATAATCCTTTTATGTGTTTCATAGTCTTCGAATGTAGGTAGACCATTATTTCTTCTCAGGTATTTTCATAGCCAAGTGCCAGCAACCACCACCGATCCTATTGGAAAACATGTTCAAAAACCATCATCAAATAAGTTCTCAAAATTTTCTTAACGGGATCAAATACTTGTTCTAAAAAATTGCTTAAGGGGATCAAAAACTTGTTATCAAAATTTTCTTAAGGGGGTGTCTTAAGGGGATCATTGTACCTGTTGGATAATGGAAGCCATCATCATCTTATTGAGGTGCTTAATACTTATGTTTAGTTTCCACACAATGATCCAACCAATATTTTGTTTTCTCTTCATTCCCCTCAGGTGCAATAACAACATACACATGTCCTGCCAACAAAATTCGATTTAATAACTTGTGCATATCCATATAAATAATTTAGTATTACAAAATAACTTAATAAAGTGAAATAAAATGAAATAAATTGAATTAAAATTACCTTCTTGTACAAGGTCTGAAACACGGTCATAATTTTTAGATGCAAACACTTGATCATTTTCTTCAATAGTTCATTCATATTGATCATGTGCTTCTGCAAGTGTCAACAATCTTTGCTCCCACTATTCAACCCATTATGTATTTTCACATGCTTCTCAATCTCGTGAGATACAAAATTGGAAAAAACATGCAAGCTCCCTTGTCCAAATAGTCCATGTGCTTGTTGTCACACTCCTAAATGAATGCCATTTAGTAGATCTACTGATTGTCTCACAATCAACTCTAGGTACAATGTTCTCTTCTTCCACCAAACAAAAGAATCGATGAACTATAGAGTAATCACTCAAACCAGGTGTAGATAATCTTCTATTACACCAATCCACAATCTCACGTGCATCTTTAAATTTTATTGAATCCTCAAATTTTAATTGTTCTCTAGCAAGAATTCTTTTGACACACGCACTAGATCCATCATGTTCTCCTTTACCATGCCCAACTTCAAAAATACTCCATATATGCTGGACATTAAGTTCCTTGTGAACCCTGGGTATGTGTAGGATCATCATGGAAAAAATAGGCCCTTAAGTGGCAAAAAAATCAAAAAAATCAGAGTTAGGAAACTTGACGTAAAAATTTGAATAAGTCATGAATCTATATTATTTCAAAAATATGTAAGAATAGAATTTGTAGCAAATTGAATGTAGTTTCTAAACTACTAGGTTTTGTTTTTTTAAAATCTATTTGGTGAAAATTTGAAATTTCAATGCAGATACTTAAATTTCAGGGAAAAAATAAGAAGTAGGTGTTTTTGTCGACCACCCTAACCACAATAAAAAGATAATATTTTTTTATAAAATTTTAGATATAAGTAGAGGACTCATGTCCCAATGTGATGCATATATTTTTTTTTTCCAAGTAAATAATTAATTATATGAATTTTTTATTATAACTTTTAAAAAATAAAAAAACTCGTATGTCTAACCACCTTAACTTGGTCAAAACTTCATGAAATTCATTTCTTTTATTTATAATCCTATATTATGTGAATCATAGAATGTGACACATGTTTTAGATTCAAAAAATATGATACCCTTTGAAAGCTATAGATTTTTTTCAATCAGCCTATCAATTAGGACTTTAGTTGTAATTCAAATAGAAAATAAATAATAATTATTTATTAAATTCAAAGTAAAGCATAATTTATATTGGTGGATAGCTGAAAATCTCCTTTAAAAACCCTTTTCGTTTCATCAATTTTGGGTAAAAAAAAGTCATCAGCCACATACCCTATAAAAAACCATCATATCGCCACTTTTTGGCCCATCATGATCTTGCACATACCCCCCTACTTAACCAATAGAACATTCAAACATTCTTGAACCGCCCCATACAATTATCTGACCATATGAGGTGTTCTTTCACCTAGATTCCTCTTTCTCTTAAATTTCTATAAAATATACTGAAACGATATTGAACAAACTCTGACGAGTGTAACCGATTTTCACTCAAATAAAAATGATACTCCCTCAAAAAAAATTTGTCATCCTCAATGCTATCATCTGCATGTCTATAAACAATGTGGACAAATATAGCTACTTGCACTGAATTATAATATTGAGATTGAATTTCCTCTTGTGGAACGAGAGTATAATTCTCCACAAAATTAACCACTGAAAGTATAGTACCAATTGGAAATGTGTTTCTACATGCGCCAAATTGGACATCAAGCCATCGAGCATGTTCAGAGTGCATGACATATTTTGGTACAATTTTATTCTTAAATTCACTCATGAATGCATGCACACTAACTTTTTCTGTAACTAAATCACAACGCTTTCCTATTTTTCCATCTTTTAAAGAATAGTGAACATTCTTAAATATTTTAACATCTACTGATTGTTGTCTAAAATCATGATCAACACTTTCATGCAAACAAATTTTTAAAAATGAAAGATTTCCATAGTTAATGCATTGTCTAGAAATACAAGAACTTAAATAAAATAATTTATCATTAGATTTTTCATAAAAAAAACCTAAAATAAACTCTCTTATTGCTTCAGGTAGCATATCAATACCACACTCTTGTATAATCATGTTAGTATGCAAGGTACAATGTATATATAAAAAAACATCATAAAAATAATGAAATTGAACATGTATTTTACAACAACAAGATATTAATTGCTTATTAATTTTTACATAATAGGGTTTACATTTTTCAAAAGACCTTTGACTTATTTTAATATTACCAGGTAACACTAAATCGCTACAAAATTTTCTATAAAATTCAGTTTGTGTTGTATCTAATAGGTGTTTTGGGTGAGGATCGCGAACTTTGGACCCCACCCTTAATTTTAAAACATTTCTAGCATTCTAGATGAAACCCTAGTATTATCATGCCAACATTTTTTGATCAAAGATTTAATTTCAACATTCAATTTCATATCAAACCTCGGTAGTCGTCCACTGAAACTCCAACATTGATTGATAGGATAATTTTCTATACTTTGTCTTCTTTTTGCCACTCTTCACAATGTTTTAGGATGTATTTTTAAAACTTCACTAATATTGGTTACCATTCTTTTATTCAAAGTTGCTTTATTAACTATAGCAGTTGTTATAGCTCTTCTTGTTGTGTTTTTATCTTTAGATCGACTATTTTTCCCAATAAATTGAATGACACTAGCAACAATAGACATAACATGTTTTAATGATTGATCTTTTCTTTTTGGTTTAACATAAAATCCTAACCTTTTCATTACTTTCCTCATTTTTTGCATTCTCATCAATTGCATCATTAGTTGACATTGAAATGCAATTTTTTTTATGATAAAAGAATTTGGTGTATATTCTATTCGCATCTGTTCTTATTTGCCTCCAAGAAATTTGACCAGGAAGATTATCAAAAACACCATTTCCAATTTTAAAATAATATTTTCATTAAATTCAACATCACATTATAGATTTTCATCTTCATTTTCATCTTTATCTTCATCTTCATTTACATTTTCATCTTCATTTTCATCAACAAAACGGTTTTCATTTTCATTTTCATCAAAAATATAGGTTTTGTTTTCATTTTCAAGAAAATAATCATTTTGATTTTCATTTGCAACAAAAGATTTTTCTTTTTCGTTTTCAACAAATTCTATAAAAGTTTCATCTCTCTGAATATCATTAATGTCAACATCTTGTAAAACTTCTACATACAAATTTACCATTTCACTAACATGTGGATTTGAAGACGTACCTCAGATTTGTGCATATTGAAACATTTTCCATAACATTCAAAGAGGGATTTGAAGACATAGTAGGACTTATTTGTATAATCATATTCTTCTCCAAATTGACTCCTTGCAAATTAGCTTCATCTACAACCATGGTATCCTCAATGTTTTCATCTTCAATAGTTGTGGAATTGGATGCTCCACCATCATTCATTGATTTGATTCTCATTCTTCTTTCTATTTGTCTTTGTCTCTTCTTCTCTCTATTTGATTCAACTTCTTGAGGAGTCAATGTCTTCCTTCTCTTATTACGAGCTTTATCTCCCATGATTATAAAATTCTCAAGCACAAATGAATGTTAATAGTGAAATTCTTTAAAATATTCAATCCAAATTGGAAGTTGAATACCTATTAGGACAACATTCTTCCCCTTGTGTTCCTCAAAACAAGTAGAAAACTAGCACAATTCCACTTTAAAAATTGTTTTCTTCATGCCTCCTTTGAAAAATTCAATCCATATTGCAAGTTGAAGACCTTTTGTTCCTCCAAACAAGCACAAAACTAACACAATTCCACTTCAAAAATGGTGTAGATTCAATGCCTCCTTTGAACAAATCAATCAAAAATCAAGTTCACCACCTGTAAATACAATCGCTCATGAAAAATAGTTCAATTTTACTACTCTCGGTCGTACATGCACAATATTTTTTGGCAGTAAATTTAAATAAAAGAAACAAGATCCCGTTTATAAAAACCAGTATCCCTTTCCCCGATATTTAATGTGGGGACCACTGGAAGGAAAATGGGATCCCGTTTCCCTTCCAACAGTCCGAATATTATAAATTAGGGAACGAGATCCCAATTATAAAATGGGATCCTGCTTTTAATAAATGGTATCCCGTTTTATAAAGCACAATCCCATTTTTTAAAATTTGAATTTCTATTAGCTTTGTGGTTGGGTTTTTGCCTAGGATTTTGGTTCGGGAAAAACATTGGAAATCCAAACCTAGGCCTTCAACCTGGTTTGACCTACAAGTTGAAGGTCCTAACAATGTGACCAGAGAAAAATACCGGCTTTGGACATATGGCTAATGACTTTTTTTGCAAATTTTTTTGATGAAATTAAAACCCATTTTAGATGAGACAATGCAGATTCTAAATATGTAATTTGTTTTACAAATGGATTAATTTTTCTATTTTTCAATTAATTTCTAATAAAATTGGTCCATAAACTTTAAATATCAGGATTTTTTACTATTTTAATAACTTTTAATCAACATAACATTTTGACAAACAGATTGCACGAGAAAAAACTTCAGAAAATTATTTTCAATTTAAAAGAAGAAATCAAAAAATGATAAGTTTAGTTCATCTTATGCATGTCGTACATGACAATTTTTCAAAATGACAAATCTGCCTAATAAAAATTTAACAAAAAAAAATTCAATAAAAAATTAGAAAAAATATCAAGAACAAGCTTCAGTGAGTCACAAATATTTTCCCAAAATGATTTAGAAAAATACGATAATTTAAGTCAAAATATGGATGTCATACATGTGCATGGTATGGTAAAAAAAAGTGACTTTTAAACAATGGTTTTTAGAAATTCCTATTGAAACTCAATTTTTACAATCTGGGTATTGAAATAAATTACATATTTGGAAACTCGACTTTGAGCACTACATTTTATGAATAGTGACTTTTTAAAAGATTTCATCTCTAAGTGCTTCAAATTTTAAGGTCAAATGTGTCAAATTCTGAAAATTAGGAAAAACACTTCCACTTTTTGGCTTCACTTCTTGCACACACCCAGGATAACAAAGTTTGATATTTGCTAGGTGACCCATGAACCAAAGCATCATAGGCTAGTGAAGTTTGATATTCACTATGTGAGTTTGAAATATTCTAGGATCTACAATGTGCAAGGTAGTTATAAAATTATTTTGGAAGATAATATTGAAGTTAAGAACACTAAGCTTTGTAAAAGATTCAATCATCCTAATTTTTACCATAAGTTAATATTTTCATGTGTCTTGAAACTTTAAATAAATATTTTTACCATTATCATCTTTTAAGAAGAGAATTTGTTGGTCCAAATTGATGTACTTTTTTCCTTCAAGAAACATCTTACTTTAGTTTTCCTATTTTTCGCTTTTCTTCAAATTTTATGGAAGAATTTTGATTCTATCCAAAAATCAACCACAACCTCCTTTGAAGGTAAAATCCCTTAATCTTTTACTTGATATCATTCTTTGTTTGATCTACTTGAATATTTTGTGAGAGAGAAATTAGACATTTTTCAATGTTACAAGAAGGCATATAAATTAGGTTTGGAGTAGAATAGTGAACAATCTAAAAAAAACATATTAAGTTTGGAATCAGGATTATCAAATAATTTTTTGATGGAAATTAGAAGTTATAATATGACTTGGATTTCTTGTGGCTTCTCCGTCTTTTTTCTCTTTCAATAATGACTCTTAAGATTATTAAGTTTAATGGGAACACCCTCCTTTATGCTTGGTTAAAATTAATGTTGATGGTGCTTCAAAAAATAATTGTAAAAATGTTAGAACGGATGGTGTTTGTTATGATCATAATGTTGGAGTCAAGTTCTAGTTTGTAGGTAGTCTTGGTGTTGGTTCTAATAACTTTTTGGAGTCTATGACCATTTGTAAGCTCTTTTACATGCTAAGAAAAGACATTTTACATATGAACTATTATAGAATTTGATTCTAAAATATTGATTGGTCATTTCAAGAAGTCCTACCCCTGCTTCAAGTAGTGGTAGCTAAATGAATGTAAGAAAGACATCAACATCCTCATTCATGTTTTCAATTTTGTTAAGTGGGACCATACTAGAAGGAAAGGAAATTAAGTTGCTACTATTTTTACTAAATCAACTTCTAATTAGAAGGGCATTAAAGTTGACATTGGAAATAACACAAATTGGTGTATCTAAAATATGAATGAAAACTTTAGTGATTTTGTGAATGTTGATTGCAATGCCTCTTTGGATTCATAATTATTGTTGGTGTGTTAGTTCTTTTGATTATTTATCCATTATTTTCAAATGACTTTATTATTACTATTTTAAATGCTTTTTCTATTGATCCATTTTTTATACATAAAGACAAACATTAGAGGAAGAAATAAAAAGTACCATGTCTATCTTCAATCCATTTAAATTTTCTTTCTGTGGTAGAATTAATGTGCGACGAATCTTTTTAACATAGGTAAACCTACTTTATCGTCCATTGTTATTTTAATATACTTGTCTACCTTTATATTAAAAAAAGAGAAGATTCAGCGAAAAGCTATCTGCTATTAGGTCAAAGATGAAACTTATAATAGAGAACTTGATGCGCCCATGGGTGCAAAGAACCCCAGCTCAAATTTAAAGCGAACTCCAACTGAAACATTCAACGTTCAATGGAGTTGATTTATTCATCGACTCTCACCCAGTAGTTAGCCTATTCTTATGTGTGTACCTTTCAACGACTCTTTCTTATGGAGTACGTTTACCTTTAATTTCCACTTTCGTGATACCGTTCGCCCAAGCCAATTTGCGTTGTTATATATAGAGAGAGCGCTCTATGAAAGCTCAAGTGAAAGATAGCCCCACATCTCGAAACAAACAATTTGAACAAGGCATTTGGATTTGGGTATATTAAAAATGAAGGGAATGAATGTTGTTGTGACAGTGCCGACCCATCTGAGATGCCCCATCTCGTTGGAGGTGATGAAGGATCCTGTCACTCTCTCTACCGGCCTTACTTACGATCGCCACAGCATTGAAACCCGGTTAGATGCCGGCAACAATGTCTGCCCCATCACAAACCAGATTCTGCATAATCATGACACAATTCCAAATCACGCTCTCTGTCGAATTATTCAGGATTGGTGTGTGGCCAATAGCGGCCGTGAAGTCGAGCGAATTCCTACGCCCAAGACACCTCTCGATCTCGCCCACCTAAATGCAATTCTGGAAGAAATTTCGTCGGGCGAGAAGGAATCCATAAGCAAGCTGATGCGATTAAGTGGGGAGAGCAATAGGAATAAAAAATGCATCGCCTCCTTAGATGCATCCTCTGTTCTCGCATCCGTTTTTGCCAAGCACAGCGCTCAGGCTTTGAATCGGTCGCAACAGTCAGCAGAGATTTGTGAAGAGGCTCTGGCGGCTCTGATTATGACTTTACGGCTGGGCTTAAACATCACACACTAAGCTTTGACCGTTTTGGTGGATGTGGGCCCAACCTTTCGTCTAATGTCCATTCCCGTTTACATAGTAATCACTGTTACATCTGAATTTTAACATTTTCTCGTGCGGGAGTACAGTGGATGCCCGTAAACGTTTGATCGCACAAATGCCTGCCCCCATTCTTTAGTGTGTAATGCTTAAGACATATAGTAACGAAGGAGAACCCCTCGTGAATGTCTAAAATTCCCTGCAATAACTAAAAGCACCCACGCATGGAGAAATGACATCCAGGCAAGGTTTGAAATGCCCCAACCATGATTTCAAAATGCCTGTGAGAGGTATAAACGCCCTGCAAGCAGTTATAACGCCTTGCCAAGCTTCCTCATACCCAACCATGGAATTCCAGCGAATACGCATGAAGGGAAATGCCCAGTAGTGATAAATGGAATTCCAACGCAACCTTTGCCAGCATTGTCCCAGCCTGTGCGAAAATGGGAGCTTTGGAACAGGGTATGGACATCCATCACATGATAAACGATGGAAGAATTTTGTCAGATGTTTTAGCTGCAACTGCCCTGGTAGACATGTATGCAAAATGTGTAAGCTTAGACAAGGCTCGTGAACTGTTTGACAGAATGTCATGATTGGAGGATATGCAAAATGTGGAAACATAGACAAGGCACCTGAACTATTTGACATAATGCCTCAAAGAAATATATATGTTCTCATGGAATGTCGTGATTGCAGGATATTATCAAAATGGATTGAGGATCTCTTCTTAGGTTCACGGAGTGCCAAAGTATCCAATAATGGGTTGTATTTAAGCTCATCAATCTATTGAGAACCTTAAATATTTACAATTTCTTTATCCAACACCATGAATCTACTCTCAATGTCACGAATAATATCAATCAAAGTAAACCTATGGCATTCAAACCCTTTAAGAGGAAGAGTATTCACACTTACAAGAGCAATGTTGTCAACAATTGCTTCCATTCATATCTCATCAAATAATTTATTGCAAATGTTGTCCCATGGCCTTGATAAGTCCCTTGTCACTAATTATGGTATAGATATTACACACAAATATAAAAAAGATGTCAATGTTGAGATTGTGTCAAATAAATCCTTTGATGAAATCGATACCAAGCACTTCTAAAATGGCAGCCAAGATATCACCGCTTTGGAAGAATAAAACTTCTCTCAATCTAGCTTTGTTGATCTCCACATGCCATCTATTATAATTCACCACCAAAGTGAATGAGCAACTCAATTGTGATTTTTTTAATAGGTCACAAAGAGCATCGGAACGAGAGAGAGAGCTAAGGAGTGAGTAGCATCTAGCAAAAAATAATGAGGCCAAAACCCTCTTGAACTATACCAAATGTGTGGGAAGTATCATTCCAACATAGGAATTGATTGGTAGATGATGCAAAGGAATGCTCACTAAAGGTGGAATGATTGTTCAAAACATCAAGATTAAATGTGTTATTGGTCTCATATCTTGATAAGGCTAGATCAACTATTCATAGCAATGTGTGACAATTAAAGATGATAAACTAGACGTAAACAAAATTAACTCAAACTAATGTTTATTCTTTGATTAATAAAGCATCTTTTCTATATACGTAGAATGATCACCATGAAATTTCCCTTAGTTATTATTGTGTCAATGTTGCATGATTTAAACAATAATAAACCAAGAAAAAGGGCTAAATATCTTCTACTTCTTTCTAAGATCACTTCCCTCAAATTATCATAGAAGCCAACTTTTTCTAGGATTTTCATGAGCAACCTCCAATTACTTCATCATATGATTTTCTAATATTAATTTTGATTATCATGCCTTTTTATTTGCATTGGAAATTGAGTGATTTATTTCATGTCTAGTGTTGAAACCTTCAATAATGGATCTTTCCAATACTAAGCCACTTTGTTCTTGAGAATTTAGAAAAGGGAGCACTATTCTTAGATGGTTCTTCCTTAACTTTGAGAAGATTTTAGATAGAGTGTTTACAAAGTGATATTTTTCAAAAATCTATAAAATACTCAAGGAAAACATTCTTTGGGATTAGTGTAATAAAATTACAATTGAGCTCTTTTAGTACCTTTTTGTATCTTTGGGCTTTACTACAATCTACTGCAACTTATTTTTCAATGACATACCAACATTTCTTGAAGAAGGTAACATGAAATCCATTAGGCATTAGGGCTTTGTTTGAGTTCACTTACAAGGAATCTAAATTGATCTCTTCCTTGGTGAAAAGCACATTTAAGATTTTACTATTTTCACTTGTGATAATGAAGGGAATGAAGTATAAAAAATATATTTTCTATGACAAGTTTGAGTCCTCCTCACTTCCAAGTAATTCACTAAAAAAAATATTTATTCAAACCTAATTATTTTACACTTAGTGAGAGATTCTCGTCTATAATATTTTATAGAAGTGATTTTTTAGCTCCTTTTAATAGTTGTTAAAATATTTTATATTCTTTTTACTTTTAGGTATCTAAATTTCTCAAGATTTTTGCCTCTAGATTTTATTTGTCTTTGTTTGGACATCTATTAGTTTTGAGATAAGAGATATTTCCTTCATGAATTGATCCTAGTTCATCCCTCTAACTACGATTAATTTATTAAGAGTGTTTAGTTCCATTTCAATCCTTTCCTTTTCAATAGAATGTCCTTGAAAATTTATATTATTGTTCTAATATTTGTGGATGTTTTAGAACTAATTTTTTTACTAGAGCATACATCTTGGTGCTTCTTACTTTTAGAATCTCACTTCACCAATGTTTGAAAAATCTATAAAGGATTGATCTTAAAACTACTTATTTTTAAAGTTAGATGATCTTCCATGACTTGTAAAGTCAACCGAAAGTGATCTAAACCCAAGCATATGACTATTTCACATTTTATAGAATCAATATACTCAAGCCATTTGGGAAAGATAAAATATATATCTAGTATCTTTACAATTTCTCTTAAACCTAGCATTTTGTTTGTCCATGTGAGTGTTCCATTCCTAGGTGTTAAATCTAAGAGTGTATTCATCTAGTAACTAAAACAATTTGTGACTGAGTGGCCCTTCTTATAGCTCCATGTTTGTCATTTGAGGTCAATATTATAGTAAATAATCACATACCATGTATAACTAATTTATGATGGTTTTTATGATGTAATAAATTATCTCACATAGTTATCTCCCAAGTGCGGGGCAATTAGGTCCATATACATATGATGAAAATAAAAAATATAGTTTGGAGACAATGCTAGTTACCTAAAAGAATTTCCAACTGGTTATTTGGTTAACCTTGCCTACTTTGATAAAATTTTGAAACCATTAAAGGAATATTTTGATTTGATAGATGAGGCATTCATACTAATGTTGTGATAGCTTATTTTCCTCTTTAGAATTGATTTTATTTTTTTGTAAAGTATGATGTCTAGTTTCTATATATCTAAGAAATTCTTTACTAAGTGTCTTTTTGATATACTCAAGGTTAGACTTGGGTCCAATAAAGGAATATTCAACCATGCAAACTAACATCGAAATACACACACAATGTACAAAGATCTCATAGAAAAACAATAAATTCTTATTTAAGCTTACATAATTATCATCATGATTACAACTTCTCAGTTTTTTGTAATAGGTTCTCTTACATGCTAGATCATAGTCATTTCATTACACTTACTATGACAATTCAAACATTGATTACACTACAATATAGCCTCATAATTACGCACTAGCTTAATTAACTCCACTATGTTGTATTAGTATCTCCCTTTGGATTACACTTCACTTCATACTCCTTATTCTCTACTCATAATTTTTATTTGAGACCTTGTCGTCCCACTCTAATTCTATTGTAACTCTCAACTTCTTCCCTTACCTCTTCACGTACCTTTATTTGATCCAAAACTATATATATATGTGTGTGTGTGTGTGTATACACACACACACATATACATACATACATATACATACATACATACATACATACATACATACATACATACATATATATATATATACACACGCGCGCGCGCACACACGCATATACATACATACATACATACATACATACATACACATGCATACACATGCTAACAATAACTCAAACTAATCCCAAAACTTTGAAAGCCAATTTCAAGTTATCTTGAAATACAATAACTCTCTTCCTCACAAACTATCATCTACAAACTAATTGAGAAACAAATAACTTTAAACTAAATCACTTTCCTAGAATTGTACAAGATTACCACACAAACTTGGGATGCTCCTACATCACACACTTGTAGTTGATAAAAAATGAGCCTTATTTTCCAATACAAGCTACCCCTACCTAGGAATTCCAACTTACTACTTCATCAGTCATTCTTTCCACATCTTCATATATACCTCAAGTAGTCCACCCTATGTACTATTTTTTGTGCACTATTTGACATTCAATTCCATCAATCATCTTTTTTGGTGTTTTCCTTTCTCCTATATATATTCACAATCTTCTCTATCCCTCACATCTATTAGCCTCCTTTTCAGTTGCCACATACTCTTTTATTACGTTCTTTACTATTCAATATTCATCAATACAACTTATCTTGTTATTTGTCTACCTTTTCCTTTGGGTGAGACTTCTATCCTCACATTCCCTTATCTAGATGGTACTTTTGTATTTGCAAATTGTTTGGTCATCCAACAATATTGTACATCTATAGAATAAATGCATATCACTCCTCTGCAACACACACGCTTGCACTTCTATAGAATTGTCCATCACTAACAATGCAAGGGTGTGCATTGGATAGGAGTGATATGCATTTATTCGAAGGATTTAAAATAGTATTGTTGGTCATCCAACAATATAACATATCCTTGGAATCAATTCATATCGCTTCTCTCCAACATACACCATTGTGTTGCTATATAATTATCCCTTACTTACCCTTAGAGGCATGAACTTGTATCTTTAGACATGTTTTTGTATGGTATTGGTGTTATCCTTATCATCATACACCTACATCATACATGGCACACACCCATCCATGCATTTTCACATAAAACCTCATCATAATATGCTCCTCTGTTGAACCTCACCAAATACTTTTCTTCTATAGTATCTTGTCACTACTACAACCATCCAATCTTATATGTGTGTGTATACTTCATCCACGTTAGCCCAAATTTTTCTACCATTTTTATAAACACCAAATTATCCATACTCACTACTCCTTTTTCTATACTTACAATCTGCACCCCAAACCATATAGTCTCACTGTTCTTCCATTAGGCCTCTTTTGTTCTTCCCTTACCTTTTTGCTTGCCTTCAATTCAAAATATAGTACATATTATATAATCAATAAGTTTTTCAATGATCAATGCCAACCATAATATAGCACAAATCCCAATACCACATGTAACATGTCATAAAAATAAAATAATATAATTAAAAATTCAAAGGATTAAATAATGGATCTAAACCTCCATGTGGTGCTCAACACTTATCCTCAAGGGTTCAATAAATTTTTACAAATAAATTATTCTATTGGTGTAAACTCTAAATCACTTTTCACACACAAAAATTATCCTAATTATGCACATATGTCCACCCAATAGATTCTCTCAAATTATTTTACTATCTTTTTATCATTAAATTCTTCTCAAATTTTAATGTGACACTCAAAAATAATAACTTAAACTATTCCCAAAACCATTAAATTCAATTTCAAGTTATGATGAAATATGCTAGATTTCTTCATCATAAACTAGACTAACTACAACTAACTAACTAACACACAATTGAACTAAACTAAAAATTCCACTTTTTCCATACTGATTTAAGATTACCACATTACCTAGGGATGCTCTTATATTTCTTTTGTTAGGGGCATTGAGGCCCATAACATTTCAAGTTAGGATTGTCATTGTAGTGGTGGGGATACTTTCTCCTACAAGTTGATCTTTGTTTAAATCAAAATTTTGTGTATATTGAGAACTATATTTGAGCTCTTCAATTGTGACTTCTTGAACCATTTTACAACCCTTTCTTATTTTGGGGTTGTACTTAGTTTTGACCTTTTGTGTCTCCTATTGTGATATTGATAAAAATTCCATGGAGGTCAATATTTTGGTTTCCTCATGTTGTACCTTTAGGTCGTCCTCATACACATCTAAGTCATTAGACTTGTTTTCTAATGGTCTAATGTCTTGTTCAAGAGGAATTTCATTGATTTTTCCACCAAACTAGGAGAGCAAGTCATCTTGATGGAAATAGATCAAATAATTTTGGTAGGGTAGCTATAATCTCCTCATTTCTTATAATATATTGTGTTGGGAGATTTTTTATTTCATGATTCCTTAGGCTTAACAAATATTTTCTAACCCATTTCATAATAATTTGTGGGATATTCTATCTATATTATTTTACATGTATTATTTTTTAATTTATAATGCTTACAAAAGATTGGATTAACCTCAATTACTATCAACTAATTTTAGTTACCTATATTATATTGTAGAGTAGAACTACATTTGATGAGTTTGGAAAAATATCTTCTTATACATACCCTAACATAACCCCTAAAATATCCCTACATAATTAATTCATCTAATATTTCAAAATTTTAAAGTGAGTTGCCAATCTACTCCAAGATTATGTGGTACCACTATTCTTTAGGAAGATTGTAAATTCTAACATCTCCATTGTTATCATTAAAGGAATAAAAGTTATATTGACAAAAACTTGATTTTAAATTAAGGACATTCAACTAGATGAATTTTGAGCACCATGACACACTGTGATAAAGGAAATGAATAACACTTGTCTATGGTCTAGCTTTTTAACTTGAAGCACATGAAAGCAACCTATATATTTTAAATTTGAAATGATCTAAAAATAATTAAATGTAGAATTTTTATTATGTTTTATGTTTTAATTTAAATTTTAAATTAAAAACATTAGGTTATTTTTAAAAACTTGACACTTTTCTTTAGTTATTGAAAAAGTTCATAAAAGATACCATCTCAAAAAATGTTCTAGCTAGATCTATTTTAGATAGAAACTTTTTGGCTAAATCTATTTTGAATAGAAATATTATTATAAAATCTATTTTATAAAAAATAAATCTAACTAGAGTGCATCATTTACGATGTCCCAAATTATACTTAAAATGTTTCTTGATAGGTTTTAGTTGTGATATTGCTATTATGATTTAACCTTGTAGTTTTACGAGTCAAACTCATTGACCCATGTTTCATGAGTAGTGGTTCACAAGAACCCATCTCTCATGATAATGAATGGGCCTTCCCGGGAGGTCACCCATCCTAGTACTACTCCAACTCAAGAGTGCTTAACCATGGAGTTTTCCCCAAGGTTAAGCCCACTTAGCTTGCGACCCCATTTGCAAAACCTTCAACAAGATTTTAGTTTCCTACCAATAACATTCTAGTGTGATTTTTTTGGAGTTGGAAATAGTTAAGTTACATAAATGATGTGTTTGAATGATGAATAATTTTGTATGATTGTTTTAAAAACCTATCATAAAGTGTGAAAAAACTTTGGAATTTCACTTGATCATAAATCCTTTAAATTAGTTCATATAATGACGAGTTTGAGGATAAGAACCTCCTACATAGAATGTCCACTCAATGTCTCAAAATTGGTTTATCTTTATTTAATGTCATTAATGTATCCTATATTGCATGATATAATATTATATCTTAATTCTCCCTAACTAGTCATTTATCCCAATTTTTGTAATTATAAATAGAGGTGAGGACTCTATTTCTTTCTTTTGTGCTATCTTTCTCCAGATTAAATAGTTAGGGATTCTATTAGGGCATTTTCACATGAAAAGAATAATATAAAGATTACATCCATAAGAGAATAAATCACCATAATAGTCAACTATAAAGCACCTATACAAAAGCATGAAGGAGAAAATTAAATTACCATTACAAACATATAAACCAAAAAATAGTGAAAATAGATCTAAAATTATAAATGTCACTCCCTCCAAAGACTACAACCATAACCGACATCATAAATAGAAAGGGAATTAACAAACTCCCTAATACAAAAATCTCGAATTCTCTACCACATTGTAATCCACTAGATATTCAACCTCTATTGCATTAGGGCTCTACTTTACATATGTCAAGACACTATCGACTATGGGATCAAGTGATGTGAACTTACTTTATGAAATAAATCCTCCCTATGCTTATCTCTATGAATCTTATTTACAAAAAATATTAGAATTGTGAAGTTGGTAGAGACCTCTAATTGAAACTGACTATGAATCCCCATGAAAGTTGTCAATACCTTCCCTACATCTACAAAAAAATCATGAAGAAATAGAAACTTACAATGCACTAGCTTCAATTCTTCATTGTCCATAGATATATATCCTAAAGGAGTTGAATGAATGTTCTTAACACCAACACTAATTATTTTATACCATATTTACCACCACCTTTTCATTAAATCTCAATGCCTCAATGTCCTTGAAATGTGTGGGAAATAGAAAGCATATAATCTATAAACTCTAAGTGAGTTTGGGATACCTACTGCCAATCACTATGAAATCCCATCTTATGCAAGTGTTATAATGTAGGGGACATGATTATCCAAACTAGTGTCACCTGAAACTAACTTAAAAATCCTCAAGGTAACTATTTCATTACAAGTGAAGGTTTAAAGAAATCTCTTATCTATGAGTTGAGCTCTTCTTAAAGGATAATTTTCCTTCTAATATTGATGCTTGATTGTCATGGTGATTATTAAGCTATAGCCCACCCAAAGGATAAAAAACCATAAATTACACCAAAATACCACACTACAAAAATTTACCAATAATAAGACACAATAGTCAAAAGCCACCACATGATGTGAATTTAACAATGTTCCCATGCACACTGACAAATATAGAGAAATGCTTTATTACAATATTATCTTAATATGTCAAGATTAATATTAACTATTTCTGATACCTCAACTCAAAAATATAATATCATACTACCAAACATAAATGAAGATATAACAATAAAAGCACAACTACCAAACATAATACCCTTGTGAAGATCAACAAAGCTAGATTTAGAAAAGTTTTCTTTCCTCCATGATAGTAATATCCTGACGACCATTTGAAAGTGCTTGGTGTAGATCTCATCAAAATATTTAAAGATTTATTTGACACAATGACAACATTGACACGTCTTTTCTATGTTTGTGTGTAATATATATACCTCATTAGTGGCAAGGAACTTACCAAGAATTTAGGACAATACTATATTTGGAATAAGAACATGATAGACATGGAAACAATTGTTGACAACATTGCTCTTGTAAGTGTAGGTACTCGTCCCCTCAAAAGACTTGAATGACATGAGTTTGGTTTGATTGGTACTATTCCTGACATTGAAACTAGATTCATGATGCTGATAAAAAAAAAGATAGTAAATATTTAAGATTTTCAAAGATTTGATGAGTTTTTACAACCCATCACTGAATGTTTTGTTTTACTCCGTAAACCTAAGAAGAGATCCTCAATCCATTTTGTGAATATCCTGCAATCATGACGTTCCATTAGAATATATATTTTTTAAGGCATTCTATCAAACGATTCAGGTGCCAGCTTGTCTATACTTCCACATTTTGCACATCCTGCAATCATGGCATTATGCCAAAAAATTATTGGAGTCATTTTGTCAAACAGTTCACGAGCCTTGTCTAAGCTCACACATTTTATGTACTTTGTCTACCAGGGCAGTTGCAGCTAAAACATCTGACAAAATTCTTCCATCGTTTATCATGTGATGGATATCCATACCCTGTTCCAAAGCTCCCATTCTCGCACAGGCTGGGACAATGCTGGCAAAGGCTGCTTTGGAATTCCATTTATCACTACTGGGCATTTCCCTTCATGCGGTATGCGCTGGAATTCCATGGTTGGGTATGAGGAAGCTTGGCAAGGCATTATAACTGCTCGCAGGGAGATTTTACCTCTCACAGGCATTTTGAAATCATGGCTGGGGCATTTCAAACCTTGTCTGGACGTCATTCCTCCATGCCTGGGCGTTTTTAGTTATTGCAGGGAATTTTAGACATTCACGAGGGGTTCTCCTTCGTTACTATATGTCTTAAGCATTACACACTAAAGAATGGGGGCAGGCATTTGTGTGATCAAACATTTACGGGCATCCACCGTACTCCCGCGCGGGAAAAGGTTTAAATTCAGACATAACGACGATTATTATTTGAACGGGAATGGACGTTAGACGAAAGGCTGGGCCCACTGCCACCTAAGCGGTCAAAGCTTAGTGTGTGATGTTTAAGCCCAGCCTGACTGGCTTTACCCTTGTCTTCCCAGGCCCTGGATACTCTTGCCTTATCCGAAGCCATTGCTTGTCTTGTATGCAATCTCCGAGAGGGCAATCCCGAGGCAAAGAAAAGTGCTGTCACAATTCTTCGAGAAATGAATTCCAAGGATAAATACAGAGGCATCATAGAAAAAAGCGAAGGATTAGCAGAAGGGTTGGTGCAACTTCTGAGAGAACCCATATGCCCAGCGGTGACAAAATCAAAGCCTGGCCATAATATACAACATTGCCCTAAGGAAAAGATACAGGAGCAAGGTCGTGGAGGCGGGGGCTGTTCCTTTGCTGGTAGAGATGCTTGTAGACGGAGATCGGAGCATTTGTGAAAGGGCATTGTTGGCGCTGGACGTCCTTTGCCACTGCAGTGAGGGCCGATCGGCTGCTTCTGCGCATGCTTTAACTCTACCAGTGGTTGTTAAAAAGATGTTGAGAGTGTCTGTTTCGGCTACCGAATTGGCAGTCTCTGTTTTGTGGAATATTTGCCAGAATTCCTCGGACGCGGGGCCTATCTGGGAGGCGTTGCAAATAGGCGCCTTCGACAAGTTACTCTTGTTAGTGCAGGTGGGATGCTCTGAGCAAACGAGGGATAAATCAAGCAAGTTGCTCAAACTTCTCAACGCTTACACACATGATTGCGAATGTGCAGAGACACTCCATTAGCAACATGTCAAGCGTTCCTTCTAATTTAATTAATTTGGCGACCATCGGGCAATAGAGCAACTATTTAATGCAAATATGTACATTATTTTAGGGGTTCTTTTGAAGACTATATACAATTGATCTATTTGCAAAATTCCCAGACTTAACTAATGAGATGTGTAATGCATTTGAATCGATAAAACCCAGAGGTTTGGAAAACATGTGAGAGAACTAAGGAGAAAAGTACAGACCAAAAATCTCCAAAATTCTAACCTAATATAAAACCTACCAGTCGTGCTTGACCGAGTCCATCCTGCAGAATGAATATTCTAAGTTATGCAACTGACAAGCCAATAATTTTTAATCGTACTGATTTATTTTGTTAAATTTGTTGAGTCATTTATATTATCCACGGTCATTTATACCGAGCTGTTCACAATGTAATGCCTATGGCAGATCTGGCATTGTATTGTATTGTTTACATGAACGTACACACTGAGCTAGGTAATTCAACACTGTGTGCACCAACTCCAAGTTCTATGGAATGCATTTCAAGTACTTTCTAATTTATATTTAAAAATAATAATTATTTGGAACAATATAACAAGATTATGGAATTGGTGGAGCATGAATGAAACCTAATTTGCTATTCAAAAGAGTAATTTGGGTCTGTTGGGTCTATGTTTTTTTTGTTTTTTGTTCTTTGTTCTTACTGGGCCTGCGTACCTCTTGATCAATTAGACTTGGTTATGTCTTTTGGTTTGCTATTTTTTCTTGGTATATAGTTTCTACTGTTATTGGTGGTTAGGTGTTGGTCCTACTACAGGGTGCTGGTTGGTTTTACGCCCCTACTATTTTGATGTGTTGTTTTGGTTGGCTAGTAGACCTTGTTCTGCTTTCTGATTGGGTTCAAGGACCCTTTCCCTGCTTCAATTACCAAAAACATAAAATTATAAACTAAAAAATAAATTTATCTTTTATTTTTATATTAATATGATTCACTAAATATAAATCTAACCAAACTCTAACATTTGATCATAAAGATTAATAAATAATCCTCCTTTAGTTATTAATAGTTAAGAAAATATTAACTTTCTTTTACTCTATATTAAATACCGCAATATGATGAATATGTTATGTTATTGCATAGTTATTGATTATGAAATAAACTAGCAGTTGCACAATATTCAATGAGCAACGAAATAGCCGATAGGCACATACCGATTTTATTTTTTTGTAAAGTTCTCCCCGCCGGCGTCAACATCAGACTGAAGGAGATCCCTCCTTATCTCTCTCTTTATCACTCCCTCTCTCCTTATCACTCCCTCTTTATATTTCTCTCTTCTTATCTCTCCTTTCTCTATTTCTCTCCCCTTCTCCCTCCCTCTCTATTTATTTATAAATATATATCTCACTCATATACACACACTCCCTCTTTCTCCTTCTCTACCTCTATCTCTATCTCTCTATCTTTTCGCCTATGTATACCTCTTTCTATTACTTATCTCTATCACCTTCTTTCTCTCTCACTCTTTCGCCCTCTATCTCTTCCCCCACTCTATCTACATCTTATTATGTCTACCTCTTTCTCTCTCACTCATCTCTCTATATCTTTCTATCTATATCTCTCTTTATCTATCTCCCTATCTTTCTCCCTATACATCTATATCCTTTCCCTCTCCCCCTTCTCTCTCTATCTTATTCATTCCATCTCTCCCTCCATCTCTTCTACTTTGTATCTTTATCTTTATTTCTCACTAGATCTCCTTCTCACTCATCTCTCTATCTCTTTCTATCCATATCCTTCTCTATGTATATCTCCCTATCTATCTATCTCCCTATCTCTTTATCTCTTTTCCTATCCCTCTCTATCTATATCTCTCCCTCCCTCTCTCCCTCTCTCCCCCTCTTATTCTCTCTCCCTTTCTACATATATCTCCCTCTTCCCCATCTTCTCTCTCTCCCTTTCTCTCTCCCTCCCTCTCTCTATCTCTCTCCCATCTCTCCTTCTCATGCTCCCTCCCTATCCCCCTATCCATCTTTATATCTCAACCCCTCTCTCCCTTTATCTTTCCATATATCTCTATATCTATTTCTTTCTCTTCCCATTTATCTATCTCTCCCCCCCTTTCTCTCTATCTCCCCCTATTTCTATCTCCCTCTCCATCTCTATTTGTCTTTCTCTACTTCTCTCTACTTTTCTCTTTTTCTCTTTTTCTCTTTTTCTCTCTCCCTCTCCCCCTCTCCCTATATCTCCTTATATCTCTATCTTTATATCACTCTATCTTGCCATATATCTCTCTATATCTCTATCTCTCCCTCTTCCTCTTCTTCTTTATCTCATTATCTCTTCCTTTCTATCCATCCCTCTCTCTCTCTCCCCCCTATATCTCCCTATCTCTCTATCTTTATTTCTCCCTCTATCTCTCTTTCTATATCTAATCTATTTGTCACCCTTGTCCTCTCTTATTCTATACTCATCTCCACCTCTATCTATTTGTCTCTCTTCCTCTCTCACTCTATATTCATCTCTACATCTATATTCCTCTCTTCCTCTCCATCTCTAGAAATGTCCCCCTCTCTCTACCCATCCATCTCTCTCCCTATCTCTCCCTCTCCCTCTTCATAAACCTTCATTGTCTTCTTGATTGAATGGCCAACCAATTGAACTCATGTAATACACAAATTTCTACAAAAAATAGGCTTAAAGTTTCCCTAATTGACATTCCACACCTCTTCGGCATACCCATTGCACACCAAGGTGCGATTGCTAATATTTATAAATATCAAACTCAGATTTAAAAAATCCTTTAAAAAAGTCAATTTTTTTTATAATTTCTTTGAAAAAAATCCTTAAAAAACTCGATTTATTTTTAATTTTTTTATATCTTATCTATAAAAATTCTTAAAAATACTCAATTTATTTTTTATTTTTTATATTTTCTCTATAAAAATCGTTAAAAAGACTCAATTTAGTTTTTACTTTTTATAGTTTCTCTATAAAAATCCTTAAAAAACTTAATTTTTTTTCTCCTTATTTTTATATTTTCTTTCTAAAAAATCTTTTGGTTGTAACAATATGTTTCTATTATAAATCTTTAAAAATCTCATTTAGCATACATGTCGAGCAGGGCGCTACCCACAAAATTATTAGATTCAAAACCAGTCTTGATGATATGGGAATGCACCTGTTGCCCCTGTTGCACATTGTTTAATCCAATGCACGCACCGAGAACACCAGCAAAAGTAATCCTATTAGGCCTCTTCCCATCCAGTTGCATGTGGCAAAACAGTTTCAAAGATTCAAGTTGGGCATACTGTTGTTCCCCATGCCCACATTTTGTATATCCTGTAATCATCATGTTCCATGAAACAACATTTCGGTAATGCATTTTGTCGAATAGTTGTCGTGCATCCTCTAAACAACCGCACTTGGCATACATGTTGGCGAGACGGTTCAAGAGCGAAACGTCTGGGTAAAAAGCTGCCTTGATTATGTGGGCATGGATGAGCTTACCCTCCGCCAGGGCACATTCCTCCAACAGCTCATTTACACATAAGTTCCTCTCCAGCTTATTCCAACTGTAATGCCCTGACATTTGAATTGGTATTGCCATTATCATAGGCAAAGCAGGCGTTTTGGTACAGATGAATGATACTAAGGCCTTGGCTCTCCCCCTTCTCCACCTGGGTAATCTCCATGGCAGATGCAAAACCAACATCTATACCACCCAACCACCCATCACAATACAACATTGTGCATGCAACCCGAACTGGCGGGATCACTTCCTTTCAATCCAACAAATGTGATCATTCCTCGTCACGGTGGTTCTTCCAATGAAGACGTTAAACATAGACCAGTTTTGTAGAGTGGAATGGATAAATTTACTTGACGGGCAGGAGTATACCTCAAATTAAAACTCTAATGTTAAGCGCGTAATTTGCTCCACTCCGGCCGACGCCGCCATGGTGATGCAGATCGACTGTGATGGGGTTTTTGTCGATTCCTCTATTTTTTGGTTTTCCAATCCGGCGTCCAGGGTTTGAGCGTTCGTGCAGGCTGTTTTGAACTACAACGATTCGCAGATTTTGGCCAAGATGAATTCCACCATGGCGGATCTTGATATCAGCGATACCGACCTGGTGCAGAGAAACTGACTCGGGGACTCTTACTAAATGTTAGGCTTTGGAATTTTTCCGTCGATTCATTTTCCCAGCGTCAGCGTCAGACTGGGGGAATTCCCGGTGGGGTTCCCCCGGTATAATAGCCTATCGGCTAATGAGAATGAGATATTGCACATGTAAAAAAGAGTCTTTTTATCTTCCAATAAAAGTACCTCTTGAACTATATTTCAAATATTTACTAGGTTTAACTATTTAAATATACATATTTTTTCTAAATTTATATTCTTTTTATTATAGTTATTAAAATAATTATCTTTTATTAAATTTAATAAAATTAAAGAGAATATGGAAGATAATTAGGTTAGTGTTGAATAGAATTTTTGGAGCTATTGGATTGTGGTTGTATAATTGTACCAAACACCAAATACAATTTTATACATATATATTTATATTGTATTTATATACATTTAATTGTTATAAATATTCAAAAATAATTTATGATTTATTATATTTATTCAAATAAATAAATATTTAATATATTTTAGAGACTTAATGAATCTCATGATATTTTTGTATTAAATGAGAATACATGTTTTTTTAGATCTAATTTATTTTCTTGATAGATCCTTATGTTGATGAAACTATTATAATAGACTATATCTTAATCAACAAGTTGTTATGACAATTTATGAAATTTGTCTTCAAAATAAATCTATTTTATTGATAAATCATATAACTTTCCCTTCCAATTTTTTGATATCTAATATAAAAAATTAAAAATATTCCATATTATAATAACCCTTCATCTACCCATATTTTATTTTAATTATGAATTTGATGCTAGTTCTAAGAAAAACATGAAAGAATAATCAAACATATAAGTCTTATTCCAAAACCAATTCAAAAAGTGAAATCTCTCGATGCAACATTTAATCATTCTTGTTCTTATAAATGCATAATTATTCCACAATTCCCTCTTAGACTTCCCTACTCAATGTTTTATTTTATAGATCATGTTATTCATGAAAATTTGTAAAATATGTCTTTTAAATGATTTATGTCATATCTTATGAAAGAATAATATATTATAAAAAATTAAAAATAAAGAGTAAAAACTAATGCATAACATTTAATGCTAATTTGTTTCAACACATTTGCCTATCAAGGAAATCTAACATATATGACATTCCAAATTAAACTTTAATTTTAATTTGAATTGAAAATAGTGTGACCATTTATTTATGGATTATATGGTGTAACAAGTTATATTCAAAAGCAAGGCATTCAAATAAAAAAATTACAAAATCATAGTTCAACCATCATGGTAAATTATACTAATGATTTATTCAATTTAGTTATTTTTCATGGTTTCTTTCTTGTATAGAAATATCAATAATCACTCCAATAATTAAGTCAAGAAATAAACAAGATTCAAATAATTATATAACCATTACGTCGAGTATAACTTTGAGAATTTTTTTCAATTTTGTATTAAATGATTTAAAAATTTCTAATTTCAAATTTTGAGGAAAGGGCAAACATAATTTAAGAAAAATATCAAACAATTTATTACATAGTGACACTTAGAGTTGTGATTGAAGAAACATGTGATTGTAACAATACTGTATAGTGTTTCTACTTATTTATTTTCAAGGAGCATTTAATATTGTCTTATACATCTTCTAATACAATGATTTCATGTTTATTTTTTTAACTAATTTTTTTTATCTAATAATGACAATGTTTTAGGAAAAGGTTGGTCATGTTTGAGATCCTACTAGTTAAATAATACGTAATGATAATCTTATGTATTTAATTATTTCAAATATTGTTTGTAAATCATTCATAAAGGATGAATGATTATTAAAAATCATTCAAAAAAGAAAGATTATTATTTAAAAAATAAAATGCACATATAAAAAATGAAAGATTGACATATTTTTAAATATATAAATACAAATATATATATATATATATACTCTAGAAAAAATCTTCTATACTTCTTACAAAAAGATTATTATTTGAAAAATAAAATACATATATAAAAATTGAAAGATTGACATATTTTTAAATATATAAATACAAATATATATATATATATATTCTTAAATTTTATTGCATAGAATTTTTCATTTACAACTGTTCAAATTATAAAATCAATTTCCTCTCTTAATATATACATAATATTAAATAAACATAACTAATTTTTAAAATAAACTTAATCCATACATTACATGGTCTAAAATATATATATTTCACTTGGAATAAAAACTATGTATTCAAATAACTGCATCTCAATTTTGTAAATGACAGTCTCATTTTGAGATAATAGGCATTATTTTGTTCGAGAGCGAACACATTGCATTCAATATTTCCTAAGAAAAGATCCATGTTAATCATTCAACATTCAATGGAGTTGATTTATTAGTCGACAGTCAATTTAGTTGCTTTATTCATCGACTATGACCATTTCATACGTGCCTTTGAAGCAGCCATTTCTTGTGCAACGCGTTTACTGTTAGTTTCCATTTTGGCAATATAGCTCTTTTCTCTTCGCACACCCAGGGTTTTATATCAGTTGACTTATAATCAAAGACATATATACGAGCTATAAACTAAACTTCTTTGACTAAGAATCAAAAACTGAAAGGGCTAGTTGAAGTCATCCACACCAATCGAAACAAACAATTTAGACAAGGAATTTGGATTTGGGTACATTGATAAGAAAGGGAATGGATGTTGAGGTGAAAGTGTTGAGCCATCTGAGATGCCCCATCTCATTGGAGATGATGAAGGATCCAGTCACTCTCTGCACCGTCCTTACTTACGATTGCCATAGCTTTGAGATCTAGTTAGATGCCCACAATAATGTTTGCTCCATCACAAACCAAATTTTGCAAGCTCATGACAGAATTCCAAATCATGCTCTCCATTGAGTTATTTAGGATTGGTGTGCGACCACCAATGGTCATGCAAAAAATTGCAAACTATTATAGTGCCTTTCTTGTCTTCCCTCCCATACAAGTCATGGTCTATCTAGTTGTTTTTGTTGATTATTTTATCACAGAACAAATAAAATACTATAGAAAATAAAAACAAATGAATGACAAAGAATATATAAAAAATAAAACACAGAGTTTTTATAGTGGTTCACCAACTGGCTACATCCACTTTTAGCAGGGACAATCTCTATATTAAATTTTATTCAAGTACATTATTTCTAGCTACTCTAAGCATTACCAAAAATAATCTTAATCTACACTACTTCTCTAGTATAAAAGCCATACAAAGAAGATGACCAAGCAGGAATAAGAAAGGTCATCCAAATAAAATGGTTAAACAAGAAGCAATAGTTACGAAAGAAAAGTGATTGGGCTTCACCGCATTAACAATCTCCCACTTGAAGACCAATCATTGTTGCCCAGAGATGTCCCCCACTTGGATATTAAGGCTACTTCTTCATAATGCTGAGAGAAGCCCTACAAATCTTAAAATTCTCCCGAGGTACAACCTTGGTCAAAGCATCTGTCAGATTGACTTTCATGTCAATTTTCTCCACCTGCAACTTATCCTCATCAAGATCATGGTGAATGAAATGATATCATAGTTCTATATGCTTGGTCCTATTGTGAAAGGCGAAATTCTTGGCCAAGTAAATAACACTATTGCTATCACAAAACAAAGTGAAAATTGATTGCTTACACCATAATTTTCCCAACAACCTCTGTAACCATATCATTTCCTTTGCTCCTTTAGTGAGAGCAATGTATTCTACCTCAGTAGATGAGAGCGCAATCATGAAACCTGGATGATCGCTACCTTGACAAATGTAAACACATAACCTGTAGTAGACCTCCATTTGTCCAAATCTCTAGCCATATCTGAATCAACATATCCTCCCAAGTAAGTGTCCATACCTCCAAAACTTAAAACATAATCTGATGTACCTTTCAAGCACCTCAAAATCCATTGAACCACTTGCCAATGAGATTTACTCGAATTACTCATAAATTTGCTCACAAATCCCACTGCATGAGCAATGTCCAGACAGGTACAAACCATAGCATACATGAGACTCCCAATTGCTGATGAATACAAAACACCCTTCATTTGATCTTCCTCTTCTCAAGATTTTTTGGAGACATAGCTAAAGATAAGTGAAAATGATTAGCCAATGGAGTATAAATAGACTTGGCATTCTTCATATTGAACCTATCCAATATTTTGTCAATATATTTTTCTTGAGATAATATGATTTCTTTCTTTTTCCCATCCCTAACTATCATCATCCCAAGAATCCTCTTTGCTACCCCTAAATCTTTCATGGCAAAGCATTGAGCTAAATGATGTTTTAATTCACAAACAATCTTCACACTAATGCCATCAACCAACATATCATCAACATAAAGAAAAAGAATGAAAAACTCACCAGTAGCAAGCTTCTTATAATAAACACATGGTTCTTATTCACAATGAATAAAATGTTTCCGAGTCTGAAGCTACCAAATTTGAGATACTAGTGCAGGAGCACCTAAGGATCAACAGGCAGTTTCCTAGGCAAAGAAGAAACCTAGAGGGTGAATTTTTGTTTTGTTGTCATAAGGTCATGTTGACCATTTTGTGTTGAGCTTAGAGGTGTTTTTGCATCTTTTGGAAAGAGGTTGTCAAGAATTCAAGAAGTTTAGGGGCTCATTTTGCTGAATGGTAAAAAGTTGCCAAAGATTGCAAAACACTGTGGGTTTTATAATTTTTGTTTTAGGTCATCTAAAGGCTCGACCCAAGAAGCTCAACTATTTTTGGATCCTATTTAAGGGATGACTCGACCCTGGAGTAGGGTTGGAAGTTTTAGTGTTTTTGAGAAATCTTGTAAAATTCATGGAAATAGCATTTTTGTGAGGCAATTTTCTGATTTTTGCATCCAAACTGTGCTTTGATGGAGTAAACTTGCTGTTATTTTCTTAGTAGAATGTAGTGTTAATATTTTACAAGCTTAGGGTGCCATCCATTTTCTTTTGTATATTGTTTTCATTTTTTTGTTTGTAAGTAGTTTGCTTTTTGTCTTTTTTTGGCCTGAATTAGGCAGTTTTGAAAGAATGGAGCTCTAGAGCACTTTCCCATCATAAAAATTGTACGGCCCTTTGGGAATAGTGTCTAGAATCCCTTAGTGTAAATATGTTAACTTGTAGGGCTTGTGGGAGTTCAGGAGGTGCTTGCAAAGCTTTGCCCTAGGTGAGCCAGGCAGGGTCCGACTAGGGAAGGTAGTGAGAAAAAGACTCATATCTTGCAGGGGAATTGATATTTTTGAGAAATTCCTTTTGGTGAATTTTTTTGAGGGTATTGGAAATGCATGGTAGTCAAGAGGAGGTTTTATCAATTCATTTGGTGGGAGAAATTTTTGACAGTATGAAACAGCCTTGAAAAGCTTAGAAACCCTAGGGTTTTTGACCATTTTTGTGTGTGGACAGTGTACGGGCTGTGCAAGCTTGAAACCCTAAAAATCCTTGAGGTGTGGGCATGAGAAACACAAAACCTAAGCAAAGAACCTATATCTTTTGGTGGGTTTAGGAGAAAATAGCAATTTACCTCTGTTAAGAGGCCTAATTGGGGCTCTAGGCTTGTAGCCTTTTCAAACCCTAGGAACGCATTTTGTGAAAGCGATGGGAAATTGGAAACTTGTGATTGCATAAGGACCCTAGATAGGCTATCTTGAAGTTGTTACAACACCTTCACACGCCTGCAAGAATCTAGCAGAAGGTTGAGGAAATCTGACCTTTAAAGAAGAGTAAGGGCCAATGGAGAGTATATGGCGAAGCACCAAGGTTGGCTTGGTAGAAGGAAAGCATGTTGATAGTGGGGTTGGTCAATAGAAGCAGTGGCACCTAGACTTGAGGCAGGACCACTAGGACAAGGTGGAAGAGACACCTAGGAGTTCTTAGGAGCAAGGACTCATAGCATGGGGCAGTGAGTGCATCATCCAACCCTAACCTATCAGATTGGTATCAGAGCAGTGAAAGATTTGGGAAGCATCTTATATGTCAGAGGTTGAGTCTAGTGATTCTTCCACCATGGTGACCAATGCAGAACTGGCTAAGATGGTTGAAGGACAAGAAGAAGACAATAGGCTATTGAGGGAAAGAATAGCCCAACTTGAGGCAGCAGTGAGGAGTGCATAGTTTGAGGGAAGAATACCAAAAGAAGAAGAGGTTGCAAAGGAAGATAAGACCACTGAACCTGACCCTGTTTTGAAGGAGGAGCCTTTCTTGAAGGCATTGAAAGCTTTGAGTGGGAAAGCACTTGAAGGCATACCACTTTTTAGTGGAAAGATAGAAGCTGATCTAGTTATGGATTAGATAGAAGGTATGGAGAATCATTCTGAATGTGATGGAATCACTGAAGCACAGAAGGTGAAGGTTGCTAAATCAAGATTGAGAGGATCAGCCTTGACATGGTGGAAGTTCATTCAGACAGAGAGGGAAAAAGAAGGAAAACAACCCATATCAACTTGGAAAGGAATGGTTACTAAAGTGAAAGAATCCTACATGCCAGATGACTATGAGATTCAATTACACAAGAAGAGGAAAATTCTAAGGTAGAAAGACCAAGATGTAAACACTTACACTGAGGAGTTTCAAAAACTTTGCATGAGATCTAATGTGATAGAGGATGAGAGTCTCAAGGTGGCTAGGTACCTTAATGGATTGAAATGGAACATCCAAGAAGATATGGCTCTTCTAAGTCCCAAGACAGTACACCAATGCTATCAGTTGGCCATAAAGATTGAGGAAAGAAGCAAGAGGAAGCAAGATCAAGCTTCTAAGGGCATAGGCAAAGGTAGAGATCAAAGAGATCAAAGAGGACAGCCAGGTGGCTACCAAGGTAGAGGTAGTGACCAAAGAAATCAAGGAGAATCTAAACTCACTGAGCATGGAGGAGAAACATCTTCTAGAGGTGGATTTAACAGAGGAAGAGGAGCAGGCAGGAGAAATTCTTATTTTGCAAACATGAAGTGTTACCATTGTAATCAAATAGGTCACCTTGCTTATATATGCCTGGAGAAAGCTTCCTCATCAAGCAATGAAAAGAGAGTGGCTTATGCACAAGAGGACACCATGAGTCCCAAATCATCTGAGATCAGTCATATAAGAACCTAAACAAAGAAGAGCTCTTTTTAGAGTAAGGTGCAAGATACTTGGAAAAGTATGCAAAGTCATAGTAGACTCAGGTTCAACAGACAATATAATCTCAGAGGAGGCAGTAGAAAAATTGAAATTGGAGAAGGTACCCCACACTAACCCCTACAAGGTCACATGGTTGAACAAAGGGTAGAGTGTTTTAGTAAATGAGCAAGTAACGGTGGAGTTCTTCATTGGAGGATATAAAGACAAGTTAGTTTGTGATGTATTACCCATGGATGCATGCCATCTGCTACTGGGCAGACCATGGCAATATGACAAAAGTGCTATTTATGATGGGAAAGAGAATACTATTTCATTCAAAAAGGATGGAAGAACCTTCAAGCTACAGTCACTGTCAGAAGAAGAAGAGGGACAGTCAAAGGCACCAAACATCATGTTGAGCAGTGGTAAGGAGTTCCTCAAGGACCTACACCAAGGGAATGAAGGATATGTGGTTGTGTTACAACCTAAAGAAGAAGACAAAGTTGAAAAGACAGACTTACCAAAAGCACTCCAAAGGTTGCTTGATAGGTACAAGAGTATAGTCAGTGATGGTACACCTGCAACTCTACCACCAAAGAGAGCCATAAGTCATCAAATTGACTTCATACCTGGAGCCTCATTTCCTAACAAAGCAGCATACAAACTTACACCTGAGCAAAACCTAGAGGTGGCTAGGAAAGTGCAAGAATTATTGGATCAAGGATTGATTAAAAAGAGCATCAGCCCATGTGTAGTGCCAGTGGTTTTAGCATCCAAGAAGGGAGGTAAGTGGAGAATTTGTACTAATTCTAGGGAAATAAATAGGATCACCATTAGGTATAGGTTTCCTATTCCTAGAATTGAAGACTTAATGGATTGTCTCGGAGGTGCTCAGTTCTTCACAAAGTTGGATCTCAAAAGTGGATAGCATCAGATCAGAATTAAGGATCATGGTGATGAGTGGAAGACAACTTTTAAGACAAATGATGGGTTATATGAGTGGAAAGTGATGCCATTTGGCCTCTCAAATGCCCCTAGCACATTCATGAGACTCATGAATGAAGTGCTTAAGGATTTCACAGGGATATTTGTAGTAGTGTATCTTGATGATATACTCATCTTTAGCAAGACAACAGAAGAACACTTGAAGCATGTTGAGATGGTTCTTAGAAGGTTGCAAGAGGAGAAGTTGGCAATCAATCTAGAGAAGTGTGAGTTCTTCAAGCAGGAGCTGGTCTATTTGGGTTTTGTAGTGTCCAAAGGCTCATTAAAGATGGATCCAAGCAAGGTGGAAGCCATCCTAAACTGGCCTACACCAACCACAGCAACAGAGGTAAAGATTTTTCATGGATTGGCTCAATTCTATAGAAAATTCATAAGGAACTTTAGTGGTATATGTGCACCAGTTCTTGACACAATCAAGGGTGGTTTGAAAACTAAGTTTGTGTGGACACAAGAAGCTGAGAAAGGGTTTGAGAAATTGAAACAAGAAGTGGAAACTCAACCAATTCTCCTATTACCTAGCTTTGACAAATTGTTCACTGTTGAGTGTGATGCAAGTGGAGTGGCAGTAGGAGGAGTGCTAAGTCAAGAGGGCAGGCCTATAGCCTTCTTTAGTGAGAAGCTCAATGAAGCTAAGATGAAATATTCAACCTATGACTTGGAACTTTATGCTTTGGTTCAGTCACTTAGGAAATGGAGGCATTACCTTCTACCTAAGGAGTTTGTGGTTTTTACTGACAATCAGGCACTTAGTTTTATCAACACTCAAGAGAAGTTAAGTAATAGGCATTTGAAATGGATGGAATACATCCAAGATTTTACTTTTACCATCAAGCACAAGAAAGGAGAAATGAACAAGGTGGCAGATGCATTAAGCAGAATGTTGTTGACAGTGTAAGAAATATAGCTCAAGAGCATTGGCATAGAGAGTTTCAAAGATCTCTATGGGGAAGATGAAGACTTTTCAGAGGCCTATAAGCTATGTTCTAACTTTGAGAACCATTTCCATAGTCAATACACAGAGTATACTTTACAAAGTGGGTTGTTGTTTAAGGGCAATCAGTTGTGTTCCAAGAGGGTCAATGAGGGAAAATCTGATTTAGGAAAAGCATAATGGTAGTCTTAGTGTACATTTTGGCATCAATAAGACCTTAGAGCTAGTACAAAGATTTTATTATTGGCCTAAGTTGGCAAGAGATGTTTGAAGGTATGTGGAACAGTGTGTTGTGTGTATGAAAGCTAAGGGAGGAGCTAGCAATGCTAGTTTATATCAACCCCTGCCCATTCCTAATAGACCATGGGAATGTGTGAGCATGGATTTTGTGGTAGGCCTTCCTAAGACCAAGACTAGTTTTGACAGTGTTTATGTTGTGGTAGACAGATTTAGCAAGATGAGTCATTTTATTCCCTGCAAAACTACTCATGATGCTAGCTACATAGCACACCTTTTCTTCAAGGAGGTTGTAAGGATCCATGGCTTGCCTCTAAGCATTGTTTCTTATAGAGATGTGAAGTTCATGAGTCACTTTTAGAAGACTCTATGGAGCAGATTGGGTACCAACCTGTCTTTTGGATCAACTTACCATCCTCAGACCGATGGTCAAACAGAGGTGGTTAACAGAGTGTTAGGTAATCTTTTAAGGTGTCTAGCCAAAGAGTATGGACAGACATGGGATATGGTTATCTCTCAAGCTGAGTATGCTTACAATGATAGTGTGAATAGAACTACAGGGAAGAGTCCTTTCAAAGTTGTGTATGGAATGCACCCAGGAGCCATTTGTGAGCTCTGAGACCTTGGATCTATGGACCATAGAAGTGGAAATGTAGAAGAATTCAGTCAGACCAGGAAGGAGATTCAGGAGTAGGTCAAGAGGAAAGTCACTGAGGCTACACAAAAAGTGAAGGAGAAGGCAGATATGTCAAGGAAAGATGTGCAATTTCAAGTAGGGGACTATGTTATGGTCCACCTTAACAAATCAAGGTTGCAGAAGGGAATTTCAACCAAGTTGCAGATGAAGAGAGTGAGTACCTGCAAGATATTGGCCAAGTATGGCAAGAATGCATACAAGGTGGAGTTACCTACTGATCTAGGAATCTCACCGGTGTTCAATGTTGCTGATTTGATCAAGTATAAAGGGATAGTCAAGAATTTGGATCAGGACAGTAATGAGGTCTTCAAGGACATCAGCAACATGTCCATTCCTACTCAGGACAAGCCTCAGGTAGAGCAGATCTTGGAGTCCAGAGTGCAAAAGTCTACAAGGAACAAGGTGTACATGGAGCACCTTATCAAGTGGAAGAACAAGCCTGACTCAGAAGCTACATGGGTACAAGAAGATCAATTTAAAAAGCTTGGCATTGACTTGGAATTGACTTTTCATTGATCTCTCCTTCCAATCCTTTGTGTTTGAGCTGAGAGGGGGAGAATGGTGCAGGAGCACCTAAGGATCAATAAACAGTTTCCTAGGTAAAGAAGAAACCTACAGGGTGAATTTTTGTTTTGTTGTCATAAGGTCATGTTGACCATTTTTTTTTGAGCTTAGAGGTGGTTTTGGATCTTTGGGAAAGAGGTTGTCAAGAGTTCAAGAAGTTTAGGGGCTCATTTTGCTGAATGGTAAAAAGTTGCCAAAGATTGCAAAACACTGTGGGTTTTATAATTTTTGTTTTAGGTCATCTAAAGGCTCGACCCAAGAAGCTCAACAATTTTTGGAGCTTATTTAAGGGATGACTCGACCCTGGAGCAGGGTTGGAATTTTTAGTGTTTTTGAGAAATCTTGTAAAATTGATGGAAACAATGTTTTTGTGAGGCAGTTTTCTGATTTTTGCATCCAAACTGTGCTTTGATGGAGTAAACTTGTTGTTATTTTGTTAGTAGAATGTAGTGTTAATATTTTAAAAGCTTAGGGTGCCATCCATTTTCTTTTGTAGATCATTTTCATTTTTTTGTTTGTAAGTAGTTTGCTTTTTGTCTTTTTCTGGCCTGAATCAGGTAGTTTTGAAAGAATGGAGCTCTAGAGCACTTTCCCACCATACAAATTGTACGGACCTTTGGGAATAGTGTCTAGACTCCCTTAGTGTAAATATGTTAGCTTGTAGGGATTGTGGGAGTTTAGGAGGTGCTAGCAAAGCTTTGCCCTAGGCAAGCCAGGCAGGGTCCAGTTAGGGAAGGCAGTGAGAAAAAGACTCATATCTTGCAGGGGAATTGAGATTTTTGAGAAATTCATTTTTGTGAATTTTTTTGAGGGTCCTGGCAATGCATGGTAGTTGGGAGGAGGTTTTATCAATTCATTTGGTGGGAGAAATTTTTGACAGTCTGAAACAGCCTTGAAAAGCTTACAAACCCTAGGGTTTTTTACCATTTTTGTGTGTGGACAGTGTACGAGCTATGCAGGCTTGAAACCCTAAAAATCCTTGAGGTGTGGGCATGAGAAACACAAACCCTAAGCAAAGAACCTGGATCTTTTGGTGGGTTTAGGAGAAAATAGCAATTTACCTCTGTTAAGAGGCCTAATTGGGGCTCTAGGCTTGTAGCCTTTTCAAACCCTAGGAATGCATTTTGTGAAAGTGATGGGAAATTGGAAACTTGTGATTGCATAAGGACCCTAGATAGGCTATCTTTAAGCTATTACAACACCTTCACACCCCTACAAGAATCTAGCAGAAGGTTGAGGAAATCTAGCCTTTAAAGAAGAGTAAGGGCCAATGGAGAGTATATGGCGAAGCACCAAGGTTGGCTAGGTAGAAGGAAATCATTTTGATAGTGGGGTTGGTCAATAGAAGCAGTGGCACCTAGACCTGAGGTAGGACCACTAGGACAAGGTGGAAGAGACACCTAGGAGTTTTTAGGAGCAAGGACTCAGAGCATGGGGTAGTGAGTGCCTCATCCAACCTTAACCTATCAGATATCACTACCTCAGGGCTTGTTTGAGCCCATACAAAATCTTCTTCAATTTGCAATATAAATGCTTTTGACCCTGTTATGCAAAACCTTCAGGCTACTCCATATACAACTCCTCAATATCTCCATGAAGAAATGTTGTTTTGACTTCAAGTTTCTCAAGCTCAAGGTTCCAAACAACTGCCAGGCCCAAAATAGCTCAATTGTTTTGCATCTTGACAACTAGTGAGAAAATCTCATTAAAATCAATCCCCTTTTTCTGATCAAATCCCTTCACAACCAATCTGGCTCTATAGAATTTATGACCTCCATCTTCTTCTTTCAATCAATACACCCATTTATTCTTTAGAGGTTTCTGATTTGGCAGAAGGGTAACCAAATCCCATGTATCATTTTCTCTCAATGACTCCATTTCATCTTATATTGCTACCATCCATTGCATTGAGTTTTCATCTTTGTAGGCTTGTTTAAATGTTGTCGGCTTTGACTGATTGGAAAGTAAAAGTTCATAATCACCATACTTAGATGGATGCCTCTTCTCATGGGTAGACCTCCTTAATTGAGGAACCTATTCTTACAAATTTTAATCTTCCAAATTTAGTCTTTATAACTGATTTTGAATGCTTTTTATGTCAAATTGAAAATTACCCTGTTGTTGTAAATATCCTCAAATGCTCTATTCTCTAGAACTGATTTATGAAGGCTACGTGGAACTTAGTGAAGGATGTAGAAAAATATGTTCAGGTGCACCAAGTTGAGAGGGTGTGGTAATATTCACCAAATGCATTGAAGAAACAATAGGAGGCTTCAAATAATCCATAGGATGCTATATATGCACTAAAGAAGGCTGCACATGAACTTTGGAAAGCTGCACAATATGTGTAGGAGGTAGTGTATTAATAATGGGAGGTTGTGCATGGTCAACAAAGGTCTACACACCAATACTAGATGACCATGAACAAAAAATGTGAGGTTGTGAACCCACACAATAAGGATGCAAAGAGATTTCAAACAACTACATGTGACCAGTGTTAGGCAACGAAGGAAAAGTAGATGGTTGTGTAGAGGTATGTAGAGGCCACGTACTAACACAAGTAAAGGGATAACTAACATGTGAAGGTTGCAAATTAACATATGAAGGATGCACTATACAAGAACATGGTTGTGTAGTATTTATTAGAGGCTGCATAACATTTGATGATTGCTACACATAAGTATGATGAGGGACGCCACCAGTGAAAGATTACACACAAAAATTTTGAGGCAAGGGAGATGCTATTGAAGACTAAAAACTAATAGATGGAGTAAGTCCCTTTGGCTTTTGTAAATTATTGCCATTATCAAAAAAATCAACATTTATAGAATCATGTGAAGATGTGGTCTATTTATGCAAACTTGGGAAGAGTTTTTCGTAGAACACAACATCTCGACTACAAATAATCTTTTTGGAAATGGGATTTGAAAGTCAAAATCCAAACTGATCCTCACCATAGCCAAGAAAGATACATCTCTTGTATTTGAGATTGAGCTTCGTTTGTTGTTCCTTAGGAATATGCACAAAGGCTTCACAACTAAACACATGCAAGTGATGATAAGAAATTATTTTCCTAAGCCATCTCTCCTCTAGGATATCAAAATATAATTGAGATGAAGGAGCTTGATTGATCAAATAAACTATAGCATTACAATTCTCTGCCCAAAACTCTTTCCCCAATCCTGCATTCAAGAGAATACACCAATCTCTCTCAAGAATTATTTTGTTCAAACTCTCAACTGCACCATTTTCCTAAGGAGTGAATAGAACCACTTTAATTCTAAGAATGCCATTATCTACACAAAAAGTGTCAAAATTTGAAGAGAAAAACTCACCACCATTATCTATTAGTAGGAATTTAATTTTGTGCCCAATCTGATTTTCAACAACAACCTTAAAAATCTTCAATTTTGAAAACACGTTTGATTTTTTATTCAACATATAAATCCAAACTTTGTGAGTTCAATCATCAAGAAAAGTAACAAAATAGTTAGCACGTCCAAAAGAGATTACCTTTGTAGGACCAAAAACATCAGAATGCACGAGCTCCGAAGGTGTAGTCTTCCTCTTATGAACAATCTTAATCTAGCTGGCCCAACTCTGCTTGCCATAAAGGCAATGCTCACATAACTCCAAATCTATTGATTTTAGGCCTGGAAATTGATCCCTTTGAAGCATGACTTCAAGTCCTCTTTTGCTCATATGTCTGAGCCTCTTATGCCTTGAAGCTCTGAATCGCTATCCACAACCATCATTGCAAATCCCACTTCACCATTGCACTCTAAAACATAAAGATTTCCCAATTTTTTCCCTTTTCAATCACCAAGACACCTTTGGTTACTTTCCAAATAGCTAAAGGAAAATTCACATTGTACCCTTGAGCAATAAGCTGGCTCACCAATATCAGATTTCTTTTTAATGTGGACATGTCTTACATCTTTTAAAGTCCATTTATTTCCATTTTTCAAATGCAACATCACACCACCCTTTCCTACAATCTCACATTCTTTGTTATCTACAAGAAAAAATTTACTGAAATTACCTTAGATTGGTAGTTAGTGAAAGCACCCTGGTATGGAGAAGCATGGAAAGAAGCATGGAAATCAAGCACCCATAATCTACAGTCATGTCACTTGCCGATAAAAAAAAAACACCATCATCTACAACATTTACATCATCCAAAACAATATGAAAACCGTTGTGGAACAAAACCATAAAATGGCTAGGCACAATGATATCATCATCAATGCTATGTCTAAAAAGCTGTAAAAAATGAAACAGGGTTCGCTGGTGGTTGATTTGGAAGAGAACAAGGAAAGAAAGAATGAGGACCAAGGGATTTCAAAAAGGACCCGTGCCAACCTTAAAAGGAAAGCACCCCCTACTACCTAGATGGTTTAGATCTTAAAGAGGGGGGTTTAGGATATGAACGAGTTGGAAGCTGAGACGACGAATTTATTAAAAACCCAAATTTAACTGTTGCTGGCATTTTGTCTGGTTTTTTGGTTTTGTGGCCTTCACTGGCCTTTTTGGTGGCTGCGAACTTTTCTTGTTGTTGTTTTTACAGGCTTTCTACTTTTGGTATCTTTAATGATCTTATCTTTAGTTTGTAAACTTTGTGGTTTTAGGTCCCTGTAAAATCCATTTTTTCCTCTTTCAAAAACATTTACTTCATTCTTGCTTACCTTATCTTTTTCCTTTTTGTAATTCCAACAATGTTTCTTTGTGTAACCTGGTTTGCCACAAAACCAACAAGCACCGTTTCTACCTCTAGAATTCGATCTTGGTGTAGATTTCGACCTTCTCCTATTATTTTTTATGCTTCTTTCTTGACTCCTTCTCCTATCGCCAATGCTTACAACCATTAAGGCATCATCAGATGAGGGCTCTTGATTCTTTCTCCTCATATCTTCATCAAGAAGTGTGGCTGCAACATCATCAAATTTTAATTTACTTAAATGGCAGCCACCAAAGTGCTAACCACCATCACCACTCCTTCCCAATTGTTTGGTAAAGAACATAATAACAAGATTGCCTTAATTTCATCATCTAAAAAATCTTAATCTAATACCGATCAACTAATACCAATTGTTGATTATTTTATCATAGAAAAAATATAAGATTTGAAAAAATAAAAACAAATGAATGACAAAGAATACACAAACGAGAAAAAATAGAGTTTTTATAGTGGTTCACCAACTAGCTATGTCCACTTTCAGTAGGGGCAATCTATGTACTAAATTCTATTCAAGTACATTATTTCTAGATACTCTAAGCATTACCAAAAAAATCTTAATCTACACTACTAAAATCAATTGGGTAAGTAAGGTATTGAATTCATTGAGGTGGTTGGACATAATTCCACCTTCTCTCATTTTCAAATTATATAACTTCTTCATGATGAAAGCCTTGTTTGATGTCGATGCAATCTCGTACATATTGGAAAGTTTATCCCAAAGCTCTTTCGTTGTCTTCTCTGCTGAAACATTGAAAATAAATTTTTTGGACAATGAAAGAAAAATAGTTTCCCTTGCTTTCATATCCATATTCTCCCAATCTTCATCTGACATTGAACCTTTTCCCTTGGTCTTTCCAAGAAACGCATGGGAGAGATCTTACTTTATCAGCAACGATTCCATCTGAACCTTCCACAATTTGAAGTTCTGACCTGTGAACTTCTCAATTTTCCATTTTTCTGCATTGTCCATATCTTTGGAAATTCTTCACCGATTTCCAAAAGAACCACTTCAACACTTAGTTTCTCCACTAGGCTTTGATACCAATTGTTGATTATTCTATCACAAGACAATTATAATATTGCAAAAAAAAATTTAAAAATGAATGAAAAAGAATACACAAATGAGAAAAAACAGAGTTTTTATAGTGGTTCACCAATTGGCTACATCCACTTTCAGCAAGGGAAATCTTTGTATTAAATTCTATTCAAGTACATTATTTCAAGCTACTTTGAGCATTACCAAAAAAAATCTTAATCTACACTACTTCTCTAGCATAAAAGCCATAGAAAGAAGATGAATGACAGCGAACAGGAAAGGTCATCCAAAGAAAATGGTTAAATTGTAAGAAGCAACAGTTATGGAAGAAAAGTGATTGGGCTTCACCACATTAACAATTTTTACACGGTATATTATAACTTCAAAAATTATTAGACAATATAGTTTGAGCTGCTATGTTTTAATACACTATCTATATGACACTTTAAATTATTAGTGTTCAAACAGTAACAAATATTATTATTTAATATAATATAATATTCTAATTTATAATATTAATATATATGAATTTATAATGTTTATTATAAAAATATATATTAATTTACAATATTTTTAAAGATAAAATAAATTGTTTTTAATTTTTACAATATTTTTAATAAGATTTCCTTGAATATCTTTTAATATGCATTTAATATTAATAGTTATTCATATGAATAATGACATAATAGGGATTTTCATTTTTTTTAAAAATTATGATGTGTCATATTCTCAAGATTATTGCTACATTCTGCAAAATTGAATAGGAATATTCTATTATTTGACATATGCACAAATTCAACAGCCCTATTCATTCCAATCTTACCATAGGTTGTACATTTTTTATTTTTAAACACCATTTTGTAATTCTTCAAACAACTATCTAGTAGTTAAAAATTATGTTTGAACCATCAATTTTGTGGTTTCAATGGACTTCTCTTGCACTCTTAGGATCATTCACCTAAAAGGAGAGAGATAGAACCCTAAAATTGAGGTGGTTCACTCAAATAAAGGAATGTGAGATGGAATTAAGACTAAATGAAATGATATAAATGCAACTAAGCTATGAAATTGATTGATTATGAATGCAAAAAATAATGAAATATGCAATGTTTGAATGAACCATCAATTTTGTATAGGAATCTTGCACTCTTAGGATCTTCCACCTAAAAGGAGAGAGATAGAACCCTAAAATTGAGGTGGTTCACTCAAATAAAGGAATGTGAGATGAAATCAAGACTAAATGCAATTATCTAAATACAACTAATTTATGAAATTGATTAATTATGAATGCAAAACTAATGAAATATGCAACATTTGAAAACATAGTGAGGTATGCAAACAATGAACTAACACTTGAACTAATGCAAACAAATTTGAATGAAGTTTAATAGAGTGCACTTGAAAGTTGATTAATTATCTTGGAAGGTTCTGGAAACTGCTAGAAATCATTGTAAATCACCAGTGGGACTCATTCGCCACTGATGGCAAATCAATCCCCCTACTAGTAAAAACACCTAAAACTGCTTTCCAACTGTCGGGAATTGGATTATGACAAAATCAACTTTTTTAGCCTTTAGGTGGGACTCATTTGCCATTGATGGTGAATTAGTCCTCCTCCAAAAATATGCAAATTCAAGAGTCAATTTTATAGGTCAAGATTTGCACTTGTCTTCTTGTCAAGTTGACAGGGTCAAATCTGCAAAAAATAGGCTATAGGGTGTCTCCAAGCTTGAATTAGGTTTGAGTTAACTTGAAACACTTTTTTGACTTATTGACCACATTTCAACACCTATTTGTTTGATAAATCTACATACAAAAGTCTACAAACACATGCAAAAGGGGGAAAATGATTAAGGGTTAGAGTATAGGGATTTGCCTTGGTCAAATCCCACTTTGGTAATCAAACCCTTAATAAAGAAATGAAATGAAATGAAGGAGGAAATGATGAATAACAACATGTAAATGTCCTAACTTAGCAAAACCTTATTGTTGAAGTCTGAAGATATGTCAATGGTTGCTCTAAGATACTTGATATTTACTTGATCAAATGATGAAATGATGCTTGAGTGGATGAAATGAGATTGAATGTAAGGATGAATGCTTGAATGAATTAGGTGTAAAATGGATAGAAAAACACTTATTTATACACAATTATCCCGTAATAACCCAATAATACCTCATCATAGGCCAGCATAAGGTCTTTTTGAATAAAAACCCGAAAGAAAATTTGAATTATTTTGAATTTGGAGCCAAGAGGGACTCATTTTCCACCCATGGTGAATGGGTCCCACCTTAGGCTTGTAAGTGGACCGTGTCAAGAATTAAGTTGCATTTAATGTTGTTTGTTGGGTTTACATTCAAAAACACACTTAATTAAGTCTTATGAGTGCATAAAGGGGTCAAATAAAGCATAACAAAGGTGTAAATAGTGATAACAAGCCTAGAAAAGCGTGAAATCTTGTTACAACAATTTACAACAATTTACAACAATTTAAAATAGGACTTGACAAGGGATACAAAAGTGATTTTTAGTTGAATTATAATGAGAAGAGTCTCAAAAAATATAGAAATGTGTTACAACACTTCACAACACCTTCAAAAGACACCATAATTTCAATATTTAGGACCTAATGTGAATATAGAAGCTACATTGCAACATTAAATCAAGAAAAATAGATCAAGCATCATAAGAGAAAGACCTAAAAAACCATGAAAATTTCAATGATCCATTTTTCTATGGTACAATGTTATAACTATGGCATGTAATAAATATCATTAAAAAAATTCACACCTTTAAATTCACTTCCATAACTCCTTTTTCTACAACCTCCAAGGATTTTTCATCACCAAAATTTTCTTGGATTTGAACCTTCATCTATTGTTATTTAAAAAAAATCATTTTTCCTATATATGTGATTAGAATAATCTAAATCTAAATACCAAACGTATTTTTATCTTTTTAATAATAAAAATGATTTTTGGGGTAAGCTTCCTTATCCTGACGATAGTAATTATCACTTTTTTATTATTAACTATATTTAATTTGCATTCTCTTTCAAAGTGATCATACAATTTTTTTTGGAAATAGAAAAAATAATTTTAAAGAAGTTAGGAAATATTACAAAATAATTTTTAAATAATAACAACTATCCCTAATACCAAACAAATGAAAATCCAAGGAGGTTTTTCAATGAAACCCCACCTCCAAGACCCAAATGAAAATAAAAAACTCATAAAAGAAACAATCCTAAGGAAAAACTAGCATTATTTGCTTCCTCTCTTTTGAAAGTGTCATTCTCCTTGACTTTCTCAATTATATCTACCATTTGAGTTACTGGTTTTGTCAATCCACTTCTACAATACTTTTCTATATGTTCAACATTTTTGCAAATTTGACATATCACATTGACATCCACTAGTGAAGTAAGATAATTCCTACTTATTTCTTGTAGTCATTTTAGATTTCCAATCCATAGATTTATGACCATACTTATTGCAAATAAAAAAAACCCAAAAAGGCATGATTGAACCTCTTTTTGAAGAATCTTACATGAAAAGGTCTTTCTTAAGGCTTGATTGGAATGAGATTTCCTTCTTCAGGGTTATCTAAATTTCCAGACTTTGCTTTCTCCAATTCCTTTTTGAGTAATTAGATTTTGTTTTCAAGTTTTGCACTTTTGTTTTTCTTGGCTTCAATTAGGGATTTTTATTCTTTGTTCTCCTTCCTTGCACATTCCAGGTCTTCAAGAGTAGAGATAAGTTCACCTTCAAAATCAACTTCACCTTCTTCTTCATCTACAATCTTTTCTAAACCATCATAAATCACTACGGTCATGAATATGGATTCTCCTCTTTCATCATCTGATGAGTATTGATTTGCTTCTTCTAAGGAGTTGTAGTCTTCTTTGGAAAGAAGGCTCCTCTTGAATTTGTTCCTTTTAAAACCATTGTTGCTATTTTTATTTTCTCCAAAAGGTCATTTATAAGCATAATGACCAATTCTTCCACATTTAAAACATTTGAAAGGTAGTTTACCTTTATACTTGCCTAATCCCTTCTTCAGCCTTCTCACGAAGTTTGCTTCTTCTTCCTTCGATTCATTATGTTAGCTAGATGTTCCTTCTTTCTTCACATATTTGAAAGTAGCTTCTCTTTTGTGTGTACCTTGGACTTCATTTTCATCTCATAAGTAGTGAGAAACCCAAACAAGCCTTCTATGGTAAGTTTCATCAGATTTTTGACTTCTTCAATGGCAGAAACTGTTGAATCAAATCAGTGAGGAAGAGTTTTCAGAACTTTCTTCACAACCACTAAATCATTTATTTCTTCGCCTAGTCCTCTGATTCCATTGACTGCTTCATCCACCTGAAGAAAAAAGATAGCAATTTTTCCCTCTTCTTTCACCCTCAGATTCTCAAACATTGTTTTGTAAGATTACAATTTTGCTTGCTTTACACTATCATTTCCTTCATAGATATTTTTTATTTTATCCCATATCTCATTGCTCGTCTTCTACTATACCACCTTAATAAATTCTATTTTTTTTAACCCATATAGGATAACATTCTTTCCTTTAGCATTGTTTTTATGGGCCTTCTTTGTATTAGCATCTGTAATAGGATGCCAGGTTCAATATAATCATCCTTTCCAACCCTCCAAACATCATACCCTAGTGAAGTGAGATAGGTTTCCATTGTTGCACTCTAAAAGGTATAGTTGCTTCCATCAAATATTGACACTTTAATAGAAGAGGACTCTTTCAGAGCCATGTGATATAATCCAAGATCTACCTTCAACTATTAGGTTGCACGAAGGAACTCAACTATGATACTAATTATTATAAAAAAATGATATACTAAGAGGGGGGTGAATCAATATATCCCTCAAATTTATCCAATTCAACTTTATCAACCAAAAAATTATTACTGCCTCAAATAGATAAAGTATCAAATACAATTTAAAGGCACAAGCACACAACCATAACAATATATTTACATAAAAATCCCTAAAAGAGAAAAATCACATTGAGAAAGCTTCTTGGAGCTATTGTCCAAATCCAACCTCACAAATAAAAATGGGATTTACAAGAGGTTTCATAGGCTACAACCCAAAGGAAGCTACAACTCCCTAAAATATAGCTTTTATGGCTTCAACCAAAGGAAGCTATAAATCCCTACAAATTACAACACTTACATAAAGAAGCTACAACCTCAGTACAACATACTTGACACAATCCACTGATCAATCATCACCGCAACACTCTTCACACTAACATAATCTTCAACACCTCTGCTCAACAACCTTTGCTACCTTCTGCTCATTGATTTTAACACACTTCATTACACATGTAATCACACATGGGTATGTGCAGGATCATGATGGTCCAAAAAGTGGCAATATGATGGGTATATATAGGGTATGTGGTTGACGACTTTTTTTTTACCCAAAATTTAATGAAACAAAAAGGGTTTTTAAAGGAGATTCTTAGCTTTCCACCAATATAAATTATGCTTTATTATGAATTTAATAAATAATTATTATCTATTTTCTCTTTGAATTACGACTAAAGTCCTGATTGATTGAAAAATATCTATAGCTTTCAAATGGTAACACATTTTTTTAATCCAAAACATGTGTCACATTCTATGCTTCGCATACTATAGGATTAAAAAAAAAATTGAATTTCATGAATTTTTGACCAAGTTAAGGTGGTCAGACATACGAGTTTTTATATTTTTGAAAACTTGTAATAAAAAATTCATAATTAATTATTTACTTGGAAAAAAATTACAAAAAAATATGCATCACATCGAGATGTGAGTCCTCTACCTATATCTAAAATCTTATAAAAAAATATTATCATTTTATTGTGGTTAGGGTGGTCAGACAGACACCTACTTCTTATTTTTTCCCTGAAATTGAAGTACTACTGCATTGAAATTTCAAATTTTCACCAAATAGATTTTCTTTTTTTTTTTAAATAAACCTAGTAGTTTAGAAACTACATTCAATTTCCTACAGATTTTATTTTTACACATTTTTGAAATAATATAGATAACTTATTTAAATTTTTACGTCAAGTTCTCTAACTCTGATTTTTGTGAATTTTTTGCCACTTAAGGGCTTGTTTTTTCCATGATGATCCTGCACATGCCCACATACATCATCGCACATTACACACCCTTCAAATTTTTTTAGCAAACTTGACCTTTTATTTGAATCCTTCGCAAGATTCAAAAAGTTTCTCCTTGTTGGCCAAGATGAAATGTGTAAACATGAAACGTGCAATGAACATGACCATCAACTCCCAAAAATTCCATGATAAGAGGGAAACAAATATGGTCCAAATTAGGAGATAATCAAGACCTATTTTACTTTAGCACACACCTCCATGCTGGCACACACTTCAAAGATTTGGTGCAAACACCTCAACATTCCAAGTTGACCCAACATACACTTAACCTTTCATGCATTAACTCTAGACCACAAGTGATATTGGAGAGACTAGATAACATCATGTCACTCACTTAAAATGTATTATATATGGCATGCATAAACATTCTCATACACTAATTTCATAAATTCATGTTCAATTATGCTAGTGCAAACAAAAAAACATTAAACCCAACATCCCTTATAACCCAATAAAACACAGTTTGAGATAGAGCATTGAAAACCAGACTTGTCATTCACCTTAGCACCTAAAACTTGAAATGAGAGAACATACAGATAATTTGAACTTATCCTCCAAATGATAAGATCATATATTCAAATGTGCAAAGAAATGCAGAGCATTCTTCTGATCCTTTCCAACTACAACAACATAGTCTTCACTTTGTTGGCTCTAGAAACTTTTGTGGTAACTTCTATGCTATAAAAATAGGAACATACATAATTCATGCGTGTCTTTGTCTAACTTCCAAAACCATAAGGCCATATATTCAAATGCAGAGGAATGCAGAGCATTCTCTTGAGAGTCTTCAGTAGAACATCCTGAACCATTGATTGCATGAATTTTTTTCATACTTTATTTCATATCTTATGAAATGCTTTACATCAAGGGACAGTGAATAAAAAATTTACTACACCATAGAAAATAATTACAACTCTCTTCATCAACATGAATAACCACAACTTTTTTATATCAACACTCACCTATTCATGAGCAAAAGGAGATGTAGAACAACTGTGTATAGCATGCTCATGATATTCATCATCATGTCCAACACTTCACAACACTTTTGATCATCACAATGATTTCATCACATACAACCTTCTACACTACCACTATGTTGCATCAATGACAATACATGCAACAAGTGTATGGATGAATATTCCATACGGGGAAAATTTATTATGATCAAATACTTGAAATCATAGAAATTTTATACTTTAATTCCTTAGATACTAACCCTTATTAGAGGTTTTTGGGTATGTAAAACTATGAAATTGTGTGGTAGTTTGATTAAAGATGACATTTTTGGGATTGTGTGAGAGGGAGATCTTATTCTAAATTTCTAGGATGAAGCATGGGAATAAAATATTCCTCTTTGTGCAAAATTTACAAATCTTTTGGAAATAAAAAATAATTGTATTTAAGTTGGCTAGATTTATGCTCCTAATTTTAATGTCTAGTCATGTGGGATGATGTAAATACTTAGAAATAGTTCAACCTATATATCTTTGGCTAGGTCAACAAATATCTCTCTTACTTAATCATTTAGCTCATATTTTAGCATCTTAAAATGCTTCTTTAGACATAAATTTTGATTTCCATAAATGGGGCTTGAAATATTGTAGGATCTAAAATGTGCAAGGTAGTTATAAAATTCTTTTAGAAGATAATATGGATGTTAAAAGCATTAATGTTTGGAAAAGAGTGTATCATCCTAAATTTTTGGATAAGGTTAATTCTTTCATATTTCTTGAAACTTTAGATAATTTGTTTTCATTATGACAATCTTTAAAAAGAGGGGTAGTTGATCCAAATCAATGTATTCTTTGCATTCAAGATGAAGAGTTTGGTAAAAATCCTCCTTTAGCTTTCCTATTTGTTGCTTTACTTCAAATTTTATGGAAGAATTTTGATTCTATCCAAGACTCTCTTATGAATCAAACACAACCTCCTTTGAAGATGAAATCCCTTAAAATTTTACCTAATATCAATCTTGGTTTGATCTACTTGAGTATTTGGCAGGAGAGAAATTAGAAATTTTAATGTTACAAAAAGGCATATAAATTAGGTTTTAGGTAGAATAATGGAGAATCTAAAAGAAATATATTAATTTTGAATTCAAGATTATCAATTTATTTTTGATGGAAATTAAAAGTTCTAATATGACTTGGATTTCTTGTAGCTTTTCCCTCCTTTCTCTTTCAATAATGACCCTCAAGATTATTAGCTTACTCAATGAGAACACCCTCCTTTAGGCTTGGTAAAAATTAATGTTGATGGTGCTTCAAAAAAATATTCATAAAAATGTTAGCATGAGTGGTGTTTTTTATGATCCTAATGTAGGAGTCAAGTTCTAGTTTGTAGTGATAGGGGTGGTTGGACATGGAAAAACACAATTATAAAAACAAAAAAGAAAAGAAAAAATATGACAAAGCATGCTTAGCTACACTAAATCATTTTCATTGCTTGCTTAACTGATTACATCTGCCTCTATTTATAGAGGTCTTTGGAATTTTCTAGAATACAGAACAATAAAATCATATGCAATTTCCATGGTGGTGAGAACTCTCTAGAATGGATGGTGGGATAAGTTTCTACACAAGTTTGACCATGTGGGAGAAATTACTTGCCAACACTCCCCCTAATTTCTACCACGAATGTTGCAACATTCTCCAATTCTTTTGTTCTTCATTTTCCATTGACTATGGTCATTCTTTCTCTTCTTTGTGTTGTGGTTGCAACCAAGTCTTCAGAATTCTCGAATGCTTTCTTTTCCATCTTGATGATCTTCATGCCTGACAATGCCTTTGTCTTTGTCCAACTATTGCGGCAATCTCTCAAACCTTCAATCTACAGCTTCCTGAAAACTTGCCATCTATAGATTCCTTGACAAAAGTATTTTTTGTGCCTTCAAAATTGCCATGATTACTATCAACTTTTACATGCGAACTTTTATACTTGAACAATTTTTTTATCATGTCCGTAATATTTTTCCAATTTGATCCAAAAATCCATCCACAATCCATTTTCATACAACTTTCCATAGAATCTCTCTTTTATGCATTATTCCAACATTTCTTTTCACAATGATTTTTCAAATCACACACACTGCAAGGGTGTAAGTCCCAACACTTATCCTTGTTATGACCTTTCCTATGGAAATGTGTACACTCAACACTCTTCATTTCTTGAATGAATTTACTTGAACTTGTAGCATCATTCTCCTTACCTATGACATACCCAAGACCTTCATACTTTGGCCTCATTGTTGGCTCAATTGTATTTCTCATTCCTTGCTCATGTTTTTGTAATCATTTTTCCTTTATAACCCATTCTTTTCATGATTTTTAAAGCAACATTATTTTCAATAGTAACATTGATAGAATCAAATGCATTATCATTACAACTAACAAGATTCTTAGTCTCATTAACATGTTTTTCTCCATCACAAACAACTTTATAAAAAAAACACTTATCAAATGATGAACTCAAATCTTCTGTACTACACATGAAACATCACATGCCGAATTCTTTTCCTTCAAACATTCATTCTCTTCATTCAATATTGATATTTCCTTTTTGTATAAACTATTCTCTTCTTCTAATTTCTTTATTTTCTCTTCCAAATCAACATTCTTTTTCTTAACTTCATCAAACATCTTTAACTTCTATTTTAAATCAGCAATCAACTTCCCTCTTTATCCTAATTCGCCATTCATTTTCTTAATCTCATTAAAAATATTTAAGTTTCCCTCTTGAAATCTATTCAATTCTTTCTCATAATTTCTGGTTTCTTCATTTTTCTCTTCAATTTCATTTAAAAGTTTACATTTTTCTATTGACCTTTCATTCATAATTGCAAACCATTTTTTTCTCTCTTTCATTAATTCTTCATTTAAAAAATTTACTTCAGAAACTAAATTTGCATTTTCTTTCAACACACTTTTACCTTGCTTTCCAATTGCAATAAAAATTAAACTCACCTTTTCACTTGATTTTAATTTACTTTCCTCTCATAACTACATGCACCTTCACCCCATTAAAGACATTTTCTTCCAAACTTTACAACAAACAACAGTCACCTTTAACAACTTACTCTTTGCCACAATCTTCCTTTGATCTCTCTGTTGGATGCCATGTTTGCAAACTAGACTTCACTTTATCTTCAAATGATCTTCTTTGTCTCTTTTCACCCACAACTTTGCTCCTTCATTGCTATAGCTATATAGCCAATTTATAGTTCACAAAATCATAACTATTCAATCACAAAGCTTTATCAATCACAACCATTTTTATTTATTCAAAAAAATTATATTGGCCTCTGTATTGAATCATAACAACATTACTAGCAACAACTTAATACAGAAACTAACTCACGTTTCAGACTATTCACAAATTAAAACATATTCTAACAAATCTGCTTCATGCTCATTAATGAGACCAATAACCACATCAAACAAATTCATATCACAAAGCAATAGATTACTATGTGGCGTCCTTGAACAATTTAGCAACTACTTTCATTTGACCTGGCAACAATCTCTTGTGGCTCTTAGCACATTCATCTCCTTTTAGCGCCTAGAATTAACAACTCTTTTTCTGATGCGATCTTCCTTCCTTTGTCATCGATAGCCTTTTCTTATCTCCTCCTTCTATTCTCCTTTGAATGGCACAACTTGTAATATCTGTAACTTCAGAAATTTTTACTCCCAACAGACATCGTTGACCAGGCTCTGATACCACTTGATAGGGGTGGATGGATATGGACAAACACAAATATAGAAACACAAACACACAAAAAATATGAAAAATTGTGCTGCTGCACCAAATCATTTTCATTACTTGCTTAACCGATTACATCTACCTCTATTTATAGAGGTCTTTGGAATTTTCTAGAATACTAACAGTAAAATCACATGCAATTTTCATGGTGGTGAGAACTCTCTAGAATGGATATTGGGAGAAGTTTCTACACAAGTTTGACCATGTGGGAGAAATTACTCGCCAACATGTAGGTAGTCTTAGTGTTAGTTTTGATAATTTTATGGAATTTATGGGCATTCATAAGCTCTTTTACATGCTAAGCAAAGGCGTTTCATAGATATTACTATAAAATTTGATTCTACACTCTTAATTGATCATTTCAAAATGTCCTCCTCTTGTTTCAAGCAATAGTAGTTAATTGTATGTAAGAAAGACATCAACATCCTCATTCATCATTTCAATTTTATTAAGTGAGACCATACAAGAAGGAAAGGAAATCAAGTTTTTTTTTGACAAAATCAACTTCTAATTAGAATGACATTATAGTTGATAGTTGAAATAACAAGGATTGCCTTCTAAAATATGAATGGAAAGTTCGATGATTTTGCAAATGTTGATTCCAATACCTCTTTGGATATATGATTCTTGTTGGTGTGCTAGTTCTTTTCATGCCCTTCTATTTATTGATTACGTTTGATTTTATTATTACTATTTTAAATGGTTTTTGTATTGATCCATTTTTTTAACATAAAGACAAACATTAATTCTAATATTGAAAACATATATATTGTTTAATAGAACAAATACTTAAATGCCCTCTCTATCTTCAATCTATTTAAATTTTCTTGATTTACTAAAATTGATATGTGATGAATCTTTTTAAGATAGGTGTACCTACTTTATTATCAATTGTTATTTTAATATACTTGTCTACCTTTATTAAAAAAGAAAGCAAGATTCTAAGCGAAAACCTATATGCTATTAAGTCAAAGACGAAACGTACAATGGAGAACCCCAGCTCAAATTTAAAGCAAATGGAGGCTGGAGGCTCCTAAGTGAAACATTCAACGTTCAATGGAGTTGATTTATTCGTCGACGTTCAATGTAGTTGCTTTATTTATCGACTCTGACCGAGTAGTTCGCCTATTCTTACGTGTGTACCTTTCAACGGTTCTTTCTTAAGGAGTACGTAACTTCCCTTTAATTTCCACGTTGGCGATACCCTTCGCCCAAGCTCATTTGCGTTGGTATATATAGAGAGAGCGCTATGAAGGCTTGAGTAAAAGATAACCCCACAAACAATTTGAACAAGGCATTTGGATTTGGTTATATCAAGAATGAAGGGAATAAATGTTGAGGTGACAGTGCCGATCCATCTGAGATGCCCTATCTCGTTGGAGGTGATGAAGGATCCTGTCACTCTCTCTACCGGCCTTACTTATGATCGCCACAGCATTGAAACCTGGCTAGATGCCGGCAATAATGTCTGTCCCGTCACAAACCAGATTCTGCTTACTCATGACACAATTCCAAATCACGCTCTCCGTCGAATTATTCAGGATTGGTGTGTGGCCAATAGCGGCCGTGGAGTCGAGCGAATTCCTACGCCCAAGACACCACTCGATCCCGCACACCTAAATACAATTCTAGAAGAAATTTCGTCGGGCGAGAGGGAATCCATACGCAAACTGAGGCGATTGGGTGGGGAAAGCGATAGGAATAAAAGATGCATCGCCTCCTCAAATGCATCCTCTGTTCTCGCATCCATTTTTGCCAAGCACAGCGCTCAGCCTTTGAATCGGTCGCAACAGGCAGTAGAGATTTGCGAAGAGGCTCTGGGGGCTCTGATTATGACTTTACCCTTGTCTTCCCAGGCCCTGGATACTCTTGCTTTATCTGAAGCCATTGCTTGTCTTGTATGCAATCTCCGAGAGGGCAATCCCGAGGCAAAGAAAAGTGCTGTTACAATTCTTCGAGAAATGATTTCCAAGGATAAATACAGAGGCATCATAGAAAAAAGCGAAGGATTGGCAGAAGGGCTGGTGCTACTTCTGAGAGAACCCATATGTCCAGGGGTGACAAAATCAAGCCTGACCATTATATACAGCATTGCCCTATGGAAAAGGTACAGGAGCAAGGTCGTGGAGGCAGGGGCTGTTCCTTTGCTGGTAGAGATGCTTGTAGACGGAGATCGGAGCATTTGTGAAAGGGCATTGTTGGCGCTGGACGTCCTTTGCCACTGCACTGAGGGCCGATCGGCTGCTTCTGCGCATGCTTTAACTCTACCAGTGGTTGTTAAAAAGATGTTGAGAGTGTCTGTTTTGGCTACCGAATTGGCAGTCTCTGTTTTGTGGAATATTTGCCAGAATTCCTCGGACGCGGGGCCCATCTGGGAGGCGTTGCAGACAGGCGCCTTCGACAAGCTACTCTTGTTAGTGCAGGTGGGATGCTCTGAGCAAGCCAGGGATAAATCAAGCAAGTTACTCAAACTTCTCAACGCCTACACACATGATTGCGAATGTGCAGAGACACTCCATTTGCAACATGTCAAGCGTTCTTTCTAATTTAATTAATTTGGCGACCATCGGACAATAGAGCAACTATTTAATGTAAATATGTACATTTTTTTAGGGGTTCTTTTGAAGACCATATACAATTGATCTATTTGCAAAATTCCCAGACTTAATTAACGAGATGTGTAATGCATTTCAATCGATAAAACCCAGAGGTTTGGAAAACATGTGGGAGAACTAAGGAGAAAAGTACAGACCAAAAATCTCCAAAATTCAAACCTAATATAAAACCTACGAGTCGTATTGGACCGAGTCCATCCTGCAGAATGAATATTTTAAGTTATTCAACTGACAAGCCAATAATTTTTAATCGTACTGATTTATTTAGTTAAATGTGTAGTCATTTATATTATCCACGGTCATTTATGCCGAGCTGTTCACAACGTAATGCCTATGGCAGATCTGGCATAGTATTGTATTGTTTAGATGAACGTACACACTGAGCTAGGTAATTCAACACTATGTGCACCAACTCCAAGTTCTATGGAATGCATTTCAAGTTCTTTGGATCAAGCATTTTTCAATTAAATTGTGTATTTTTCATCAAAAAGCTTCCTATTTAATAATATAAATTTTATATCATCATATTTATAAATTTTAATTTTCTTAATAAATTATTTCTTTTATAAAAAGTTTTTTCTTGATTTTATGATTATTTTTAAATCACATATCTAGAGTACTCTCATATCCATTATGAACATGGAATCTCAAATTTGATTTGAAGATTTGTAAAAAATAAATTAATCTCACTAAAATGCAATATACTCTAAATTCATTAAGTAATAATTTCATCTAAAAATTATATTTCATAATATTAAATATTCATCTAAATTATATTTCATAATATAAAATATAATTATAGAAGATAATAAGTTAGATAAGAAATTAATATCAACTAAATGCTTTTTACCAAACTAAGTTATTGTTTAAATAAATATTTTTATTATTCAACTATTTTGAAGTTTATTATATATTATTTAATATATTCTTTAACATTTTTTTACAAACATAGTTAAAGTAATTGAATTTTAATTTTAAAATATGTCTTTATAAAAAATGCCTACACATTATTTCTATAAATAACATAAAATTATAAATTAAAAAATAAATTTATCTTTTATTTTTATATTAATATGATTCACTAAATATAAATCTAACCAAACTCTAACATTTGACCATAAAGGTTAATAAATAACCCTCCTTTAGTTACTAATAGTTAAGAAAATATTAACTTTCTATTACTCTATATTAAATACCACAATATGATGAATATATTTTTTTATTAAAAAAGTAGGGTTAATGGGCCCTGACTCATACATCAACGTGAACTAGGTCTCTCAACTAGCAAAACTAACCATAAAAATAAATAGGCCTAACGGCTAGTAGATTGAGCTCAAAAAAAGCAACAATATGAAATAGGCCTCATAGCCTGTAAAATAGGCCCATAAGCCACCCACAAAGCTGCAAAAAAATAGCCAACAAAAACAACCACCCCAAGGGTGGACAAGACTACCCAAGCTTTAGACCAATTACATGTAGGTTTTAATGGGACCTGAAACCCAAACCATAAGAAATACAAGCCTTACAACTAGTAGAATAGGCCAACATGCCATCCACCAAGAAAAAATACAACCGCCTTCCATAGAAACCACCCTAAGGGTGGGAAAGACAACACAAAATTCACTCCAATACTCACAAGTTTTAAGGAGACTTGAAACCCAAACTCCCAAAACATTAACATAATTAGAAAATTTGAGCTCCTAAACACTCCTTGAGACAACCATCCTCTCCACGTCTATAGGGGAACTCACCATAGGTGCCCTATCTATAGCAACAAGGATACTCCAACATACCCAACCTCCACCTCCATAGGCGTGGCCTCCATCTCAATAAGAGTTGCAAGGGAGAAAACCTGCTATAGAAGAACAAGCAACCCACTGCACTCTCAGAACCCGACTCCACCTCAATAGGAGAGGTCTCCAACTCTATAAGAGACACAATCTACAGAGTCAGTAAGAGATACAAAGAGTAACCATAGCAACCATGGGAAATAAGAGCTCTTAGGCCTTCAGGATGAGCAAAGAATTAAGTTCATCCAAAAACAAAGAACATGAAACCTAGAAGAGCTCAACACCCTTTAAGATCATCACCAAACCTTCCACATGTAGAGTACAAAATTCAAGAAATAAGCCCATAGAAGCTTCCTCAAATGCCAAGCTACTGAGCTTGAAGGCTATAAATCAAGAAATTGGAATAGTCAAAATAGGTTATATCCCCTTCCACAAAAGCTCATTGAGAGCATCATGAATAAAGGCCAAATTGAAAGACTGAGAGTAGAACACTGAAAAAACCATGCCAAGGGCCAAAGCCAAGTTCACAACATAAACTAAAATTACAAAAGGCTCCTCCAAAGTGAGAGAGATGGAGAACCAAAAACCTAAGTGAGATAGAGAAGAGTAGAGCCTCATAAATCCACAAGCCCCAACTTTACCAATGTACCCAACCAAAATTTGGAGAGCATGAAAGAGGGGTTGCACAATAAAATGGAGACTCAACCACTCAAACGCAAAACATAACAAAGAAAAGATAGCCACAAGAGAGGTGACCCCTAAGGTAGAAAAGAAGCCTAACCAAAGAACAAGTTGTAGACCAAAACCCAACAAACCAATAGAAGAGAAAACCTCTAAAGTGAGGGAATAACCAATAGAGGAGTAAAGCTCCAAAGAAAGGGCCAGAGTTGAGTCACTCCCCCAACACATAGGAAGAGACAAACAATGGAGGCCCACACAAAGCCCAAAACCATCAAATGATGAATATGTTATGTTGATTGCATAGTTATTGATTATGAAATAAATAAGAATGGGATATTGCACATGTAAAAAAGAAACTTGCTTATCTTCCAATAAAATTACTCTTGAATTATATTTCAAATATTTACTAGGTTTAACTACTTATATATATGAGAAGAAATAAGAGGTGAGGAAGAATGATGGTGTCGATGGCTCTGCAAGCCGAGCTAGGGCATCCGCGCCCTCACTCGTTCCAGTGAATTTCCTTGCTGTGCGACAAGGAAGGGGAGTTATTTTCTGCATTGTGGGGGTGCTCGGTGGTTGCAAGGGTGATCGGTGGTGTCTTTTTTCCTGATTGTTGCATCCCTTTTGTCTTCTTTGGTGCTGGTTAGCCATGGATAGGTGCTGGGGTCTATCGCTGTGTGCTGTGTGTGGGCATTGGGCTCTTTAGTGGGGTAAGGATGAGGGTTTGTGCTTGTACGTGGTCTGCATTTGGAAGTGGCGGGGGTTTGGTGTAGGGTGGTGTGTGGCGGAGTGGAGGTGGGTTGTGGGCAAGGGTTTGAGGTGACTGGGGATTCGTCTGGAGGAGGTGATTTGGGTGGCCCCATCTAGGGGTGTGGGGTTGTGTGGTGCCATAACCCTTGGTTGATCCTTTTGTTCCTTAGGTTTTTGTGGGCCTGCATGTTCGTCTAAGGTTTTTTCTTCAATGTCGCATGGGGAATCTTCTGGGGCTTGCCCCAAAATGGACTTCCATTTGGAGTTTGGTTCGAAACCCTCTCTATAGGGCTCAAATTTTTTTGATAATAATCTTTTTTCAGTGGAACCTAAAATTGTTGAGACGGGCTTGGTAGGTGGGCCTATAATTCTAAAGATTAATGGGTGCCTCAAAAGGTGTAAGGAGAGGCCGAATGTAGTCATTCCGATGGAGATGCTGGCTGAAGATATTGATTACTATTCAAGACATTCTCTTTATTGCAAATTCCTGGGTTTGAAAAATTCGTTGCAATTCTTGGATACGTGGGCTTAAAGGACATGGATTCCAGAAGGGGAGATGGAGATTCGCCTCTTGGCGAATAACTATTTCATGGTCACATTTGATTGTATGGCAGATCAGAATAGGGTTTTTGAAGGGGGCCCATACTTTTACGACCAGGTGGGCTTGTTTATTAAGCCATGGCATGCTAGCTTCAACTTGGTAGAGGAGCTTCCGAATTGGGTTCCAGTTTGGGTTCATCTTCCAAGGCTCCCTATGGAATGTTGGCACGAGGATGTGTTGTACTTATTAGCCTCGAAGTTGGGGAAACCCCTGGGTTTGTCACAACAAACACAATTCAAAAAGGTAATGACTTTCGCCTGGTTTTGTGTGGAAATATACTTCAGTAAGCCATTGCTAGACTCTTTAGAAGTGAGTGCAGGAGAATATTCGTGGGTGTAGCAACTAGATTATGAAACGCTACCTTTTCGTTGCCGTTTTTGTCATGAGTATGGTCACCTCCAGCATAGATGTCTAAAGGCCAAGCCTTTGGAGGCTCAATCTCCTCAGCCTTCAATTAATCCACACAGAGTGGATAAGGGCAAGGATCCCATTCAGGGTTTTGGTGGCAGGGAAGATGGTTTTACTCCCGTTAAAGGCCAAAATAGAAATAAAGGACATAGGCCAAAATAGAAATAAAGGACATAAATAGACTCTAAAGGATAGGCAAGAGGAGGACACCTTCAATAGGTTTGAGGTGTTGGAAGATCTTAGCCAGCAGGAGGTGAACCCAAGATTTTTGGATCTAGATCATGGGACTTTGGATATTGATCAGCATGGCCCTTCGGTTGAGGTAGTGCATGCTCCGCAATAGGAGGGGGGAATGGGAGTACCATGCTTAGAGGAGGTTGGGAAAGATCCTGTACAGGAAAAGCTTAATTCAGAGGCGATTATGGCTCCACATGTTGATGGGACTTTGGACCTGGTGACAGACTGATAGATGGGGGTTCAGGATGAGTTGGGTGGTAGTCCTAAGGAAATGAAAGATAGTGTGGATAAGGCTCACCTCTTGCAGAAAGTGAGTTCGGAGGTGGGTAAGAAGAATATTAAGTCGTCCTCTCAGTTGGGTGTTTTGCAAAAAGATCTCAAGAAGGGGGGGTTGGAGAAAATTTCTAAGCTGGGAAAGAAGAAGGATGTGGAAAAGATTAAGATGATAGGGGGGACTTTGGTGGAGTTGGGGTCAGTCAAGACTATGGATTCGCATTTTTCATGCCCTTTGAAATGATAGTTCTCTCTTGGAATGTACGGGGCTTGAACAGTGGCCCTAGACAAAAAATTGTTCAGGATTTGATTAGGAGGAATTCGTCTGATGTTCTTTTTCTACAGGAGACTAAGCTCTCTATGGAGGGTATGATGGATTTAGTTCCTAAGTTATGGAGGAATGGTGAGTGCCAATGCATTAGTGCTTAGGGGTCTTCTGGAGGGGTGGCGTGCTTATGGAATCCGCAGAAGATCTGCCCCCAATGGTGGGTGTCTTTTAAGTCCTTCCTTTCCATGGTGGCTTCTTGTTTTATGTCAGGGGAAATTGCTCTCTTCTCCAATGTGTATGCGCCTGTGGAGTTGCAGGGTAAGCAACTCTTGTGGTCCAACATCTGTTTAGTTCATAGCCTATTTCCTTACCATCCTTGGATTATTGGAGGTGATTTTAATGCTATCATGGAGCTTGTAGAGAAGCGGGGTGGTATTGCAAGGCTGGAGGCCTCTACGTTGTTGCTCCGGGACAATATCTCTACTTTGAATCTTGTTGATATTAGGCCGAGCAATGGTCTTTTTACTTGGAATAATAGAAGAACTGGAGATGCTTCTATTTCAAAAAGACTTGATAGATTTTTGGCGTCTAGTTTTTGGTTGGGGGACAAGTGGATGACTAGCTCTGAAATATTGGATGGTCGAGGTTCTGACCATTGGCCAATTAAGCTAGTGGCTGAGGTGCCTCAATGGTGTGCTAGACATACCTTTAAGTTCCAACTCATGTGGCTTAGGGATGAATCTCTCCATGATTTTCTCCCTAGATGGTGGGATCTTGGGAAGCCTGCACATGGCACTGCTATGTACTCTTTCTCAAAGAGGCTCCAGTATGTTAAATACAGGTTGAAAATATGGAATAGGCAACATTTTGGTAATTTGTTTTACAAAAAACAGAAAGCTTAGGATAATCTAGACCTAATTACCAGGAAGATTCGTGACCAAGGCTTCTCGGAGGAGTTGAGTTCATTAGAGATTGCTGCAACAAAAGAGTTTGAGGAATGGGAGTTAAGAGAAGAGATTTTTTGGAAACAGAAGTCCCGTATTGAATGGCTTCAGGCTGGTGATCGAAACACCTCTTTCTTCCATAACTCAGTTAAAGACCGAAGATAAGGTAATGCTATTTCTTCTCTCTTGTTACCTAATGGGGAAACTCTATCCTCTTCCACTTCTATTTATGTTGAATGCATTCGGTATTTCTCTACCTTGTTCTCTAAGGTTTCGCCTCCGGCGGAGGAGGATGAAGCAAGGATTGTAGATTGTATCTTGCAGCTGGTGACTAATGAAATGAATGATTCGTTGCTTGCTCCTATTACCTTGTCGAAGCTTGAGAATGATGTGTTCTAGATGAAGAAAGGTAAAGCCCCTGGGCCTGATGGATTCCCAGTTGAATTTTTTTAGGAGTTCTGGGAAGTGGTTAAATTGAACCTCTTAGAGGTTGTTCAAGAATCCTTTTTGCATAAACAAATGTTGAAGTCCCTGAATGCTACTTTTTTAGCTCTTATTCCAAAGGAGGGGGCTAATTCTTTAGATCTTTTTAGGCCTATTGCGCTATGTAATGTTGTGTATAAAATTATTACTAAGTTGATTGTGGAAAGGCTGAAACCTTGGCTTGGTGGGTTAATCTCTGAGGAGCAGGGGGGTTTTGTTTCAAGTAGACAGATCTTGGATGGGGTTGTTATTGCTGCTGAGACCATCCATTTTATGGAATCCTCAAAAGAAAAATCTATGTTTATCAAGTTGGACATGGCTAAAGCGTATGATCGTGTTAAATGGAACTTTCTATTTAAAGTTCTTGGAGATTTTGGCTTTGCTGAGGGTTGGATTGAATGGGTCAGGAGTTGTGTCACCTCTTCTTCCTTTTCGGTGATCGAAACACCTCTTTCTTCCATAACTCAGTTAAAGACCGAAGATAAGGTAATGCTATTTCTTCTCTCTTGTTACCTAATGGGGAAACTCTATCCTCTTCCACTTCTATTTATGTTGAATGCATTCGGTATTTCTCTACCTTGTTCTCTAAGGTTTCGCCTCCGGCGGAGGAGGATGAAGCAAGGATTGTAGATTGTATCTTGCAGCTGGTGACTAATGAAATGAATGATTCGTTGCTTGCTCCTATTACCTTGTCGAAGCTTGAGAATGATGTGTTCTAGATGAAGAAAGGTAAAGCCCCTGGGCCTGATGGATTCCCAGTTGAATTTTTTTAGGAGTTCTGGGAAGTGGTTAAATTGAACCTCTTAGAGGTTGTTCAAGAATCCTTTTTGCATAAACAAATGTTGAAGTCCCTGAATGCTACTTTTTTAGCTCTTATTCCAAAGGAGGGGGCTAATTCTTTAGATCTTTTTAGGCCTATTGCGCTATGTAATGTTGTGTATAAAATTATTACTAAGTTGATTGTGGAAAGGCTGAAACCTTGGCTTGGTGGGTTAATCTCTGAGGAGCAGGGGGGTTTTGTTTCGAGTAGACAGATCTTGGATGGGGTTGTTATTGCTGCTGAGACCATCCATTTTATGGAATCCTCAAAAGAAAAATCTATGTTTATCAAGTTGGACATGGCTAAAGCGTATGATCGTGTTAAATGGAACTTTCTATTTAAAGTTCTTGGAGATTTTGGCTTTGCTGAGGGTTGGATTGAATGGGTCAGGAGTTGTGTCACCTCTTCTTCCTTTTCGGTGCTTATCAATGGTGAGCCCGCTTATTTTTTTGGTGCTTCTAGAGGCCTAAGATAGGGAGATCCCTTGTCTCCTTACTTATTCATCCTCCTTGCAGAAGGCCTGGGAAGGCTCATTCGTGCTCAAGTTGCTAGCAGCTTGCTTTAGGGTTGGATTTGGGGAGATGATTTTCCCCCTTAGTCTCACCTTCAATTTTTTGATGATACTACCTTGATGGGTCGGGAAAAGGTTGAGGAGGCTCTCAACTGGTGCAGTGTGTTGAACAGTTACTTGGTTGCTTTTGGGCAGCATATTAATGAGGGAAAGGCCTTCATCTATTTCTTCCATACTCCTAAGGTTATTCAAAGGAGAATTGTTGGTATTCTTCATTGCCAGATTGGCTCGCTTCCTTTTTCCTATCTTGGAATCCCTCTTGCCACTCGTTCTCTTCCCAAAAGGTTTTGGCAAGAGACTCTGGATAAATTTTGAAGATTGGTCAGTCATTAGACTTGCAGGTGGCTTTCTTTAGCTGGTAGAGTGACTCTTCTAAAGTCGGTGGTCCAGGCTCTCCCTCTTTATAGATGCTTTATGTTGAGATGATGGATTGAACAGCCCCTGAAGCTTCAATAAAGGACTTTAGCCATGAAAGATAATCAACCATAAAAGAAGTGTTGCAACAATGGAATGCTGATTGAAGATTCTATTGATATGATATTGATATGATATATGATTGATATGTTACAAATGAACAAGATGCCTGATTATATAGGCAAGAGGTAAACCCTAATATGCATGAGATGTTGCTAAGTGTTAAAATCTAACATGTGACAACATGTGAACCCTATGGTGATGATCATTAAATGATGAGATAAGTTCTAGAAGGAATCTTATCCCACAAACTAGGAAAGGGAATATTACCCCATTTATTAAATGATTTATCTAATAATGCAACCTAGGACTTAATTAATTAAATGAAAGACCTAAGTTAACTTATGTTAGTGTAATAATTAATTAATTAATTACACCAACACCCCCCATAAGTGCAACTTAGAGAGGAAAATGCAATGATTATGCAAGATGATGATGGGTCCTGGCTACGAGGCCATGTTAGGTACCCATGTACATGAAGATGCATAAAATCTCCCACAACCGGAGAAAAGGGGAAAACCCAGTAGGAACAAAATGCCTCTCCAAAAAGGAGATGAGAAAGAAAGAATGTGAGAATGGGAAGGATGGAGGACTCCCAAATACCCCCCAAGTACACCATTTGTCACATCGATACAATAGAGAGACTAAATAGCCCCCTAGAAGATGAGATCACCTGCAAGAAAGGTAAGTGGCTGAAGACAAAATAGAATCCAATGTCGACAAACAACTTGTCTCCCTTTCAGAAGAAACAAAACCAAATGCAAGTGCAAAGATGCTTCCCATTCCGGATAGGAATTGAAGGAAGGAAGAATGAACAGGGATGATGATGTCTCTGAACTCTGCTCAGGTGTCTCCTTGCCTGATGATGAAGAGGCCACAATCAATGAAGGGAGTGACAAATCAGGATGATGCTGAAACTGATGCTAAACAATATCCAAAGATGAAGATAGGATGAATGTGATGGAGACTTGATAGCCCCCCTGAATGAAGTGTCCTCAAAACCACTGAAAGAAGTCTGAAGCAAATCCAATGGTGGATGCTGAAGAAACATCAAATCCTGAATGGAATAACAAGGAAGAAGTCTCAGATATGAAATTGCTGAAGAGAAACCAAGTGCCTCCAGGATGGTCTCTAAATTCCCAATCAAGGTTGAGACAAAGAAATGAGGAGACTCAAGAAAACTCTCCAAGGTGTGATCTGAATAGAGGAGTGATATCCCCTCAAGAATTTTCTTTAAACCTATAGAAGTAGCCAAGTCAATGATACCTGAAATGATGCCATCATGTGATGTCAAGTTTGAAAAACTGAATGTGTCCTGATGGATAGAGATGATGGTGGAAGCCTCAATCAATGATTCTAGACAAGGAATCACTAAATGTGAAGGGATACCAACTGTCTCTGATGAAGAAAAAGCACTGAAAGGAACCTTGTCAACCTCTTCGGAAAGATCAAGGTAATCTCTTCCTGCACAACAATAGCATCATGGGGTACTTGATCTGAAGAATGACATTTTGAAGCATGATCATCGGGGAATGGTGGAGTATTTGAATCTCCGTATAGCTCCCAAAGCTTAATCCAAAGAATGTGAGGACAATCATAATGATCAATAGTACTCAGAACATCACAATCAACTTGCATCTCAAGAATCTCTAAAATAGTGTACCTGCTGCAACTCCAAGCAAATTCATGAATACCTTCACTCGGATGAGGAGCTATACCAAATAGATATGGCAACAAATCAAGTGAATGAAGATGGTGGAAGATCCCATCTCGCCATTGTGGATAGTTACCCTTGTGCAACATAGTCAAAGGAGAATAATATGAAAGCCCCATAATGAAAATTTCTCCAAGAAAACAAAGAAAAATGACCTTCAGCAGAAAATAAAGACTTCCAAATGGATATGCAATTGAGAATATGCCTCTGAGATCAACAAATTCTTCTTCAATCTTCAGGATGTCTCAAGAATAAAAAAACCAAAAAAAGGATACCTGGAGCTAAAACCAAAGAAGATGACTAGACTGATGAAAAAATGCACTGAAATATCTCTCGAATGTTGTTGGAATCTTTGAAATCCAACAATCTAATGCGAAGATATGCACTTTTGAGTCCAGAATGGAGGGTTGAATTTAGTTGACTTGAATTTTTGATGATAGCAGAATCTTGAAAAATAGGGCACACCACTGGAAAGTTGACAAAAATACCTTTCCAACAATATATCGTTTGCAAATTTTTGATACCGTATGCAGAAGATATGGCTTCCAGAAGAATTCTGCCTGATTGAAAAAGTACTGGCTAACTGGGCACAAAAATGGAGCACCTGGGGGAAAAAAATAAGGCCCTTGGTCGGTGATAGGACCGCGGGCTAAGCGCTCACAATTAAAAAAAAACTCACCACCACTCGGGCGGCGTCGGAGTGGCAGGCTAGTGGCGAGGTTGGAGGCGTGGCTGGGAGAATACACGACAATGGAGGTCGGCGAGACCAAGCTGGAATCTTTGACGGCAAACGGAAAATGGTGGTCGATGGCCAACGGCAAATGGGCAGTCGCCGGGAGAACTCAACGGTCAACGAAAGACCCGACGGGCAGTGGCCGGTGGGATGGGCCAACAACTATGACGCAGAGATGACGGAAGATTGTGTCGGAGTCCGCAGACCAGCGACAGGCTTTTATTTTTTTAATATTGCAATTAAACTGCAATTCAAAAAATAAAACAAAATGCCAATGAAAAAAAATCAAACTCGAAACTATATGTGCCGAAGAAAAATAATCATGCCAACTGGTGAATAAAATGGCAGGTCGAATCACTGCAGATTAATTTTTGCAAATACTATAGAAATTTTTTTCCCAAAAAAGCCAAATATTTTTTTTATTTTTCTAAAAAAAAATTTCCTTGATGGAGGACTTACAGGGATGATTTTTTTCTGCAAACATGTACAGATTTATACAAAAAATGCAAACCCTAGATTATACCTCAAGGCTCCCAGTTGAATCTACTCTGATTTTGACAAATGAACAGGCGATTTGTGGGTTTTGAGGCCTTCTGGACGCAATGGAGAGGTCAAAGAGGGCCTGATCTGCACCAGAAAATAGCTTGGCTCTCGGGTAGAACCAACTAGCCTGCAACATAAAACCCTAAGCCTGCTTGAATCTTGCACTCCAAACTTCCTGGATCTAGGGTTGATGTTTCAATGGACTAGCTTTGATACCATGTTGAGATGATGGATTGCACAGCCCCTGAAGCTTCAATAAAGGACTTTAGTCATGAAAGATAATCAACCACAAAAGAAGTGTTGCAACAATGGAATGCTGATTGAAGATTCTATTGATATGATATATGATTGATATGTTACAAATGAACAAGATGCCTGATTATATAGGCAAGAGGTAAACCCTAATATGCATGAGATGTTGCCAAGTGTTAAAATCTAACAACATGTGACAACATGTGAACCCTATGGTGATGATCATTAAATGATGAGATAAGTTCTAGAAGGAATCTTATCCCACAAACTAGGAAAGGGAATATTATCCCATTTATTAAATGATTTATCTAATAATGCAACCTAGGACTTAATTAATTAAATGCAAGACCTAAGTTAACTTATGTTAGTGTAATAATTAATTAATTAATTACACCAACACTTTGTTCTTTCTGATCCTTCCAGTTTTATTAAAGATTTCGAGAAATTGTCTTGTCAATTTTTGTGGGCTGACAATATTCTTCATAGAAAATGGAGTTTGGTGAAGTGGGATGTTGTTTGTAGGCTAAAGCAAGAGGGGGGTCTTGGTCTATGACAGACAGATTGGAATGGGCAGGCCTTGCTTGCTAAGTTGTATTGGCGTTGGTGCTAACAACAACACATGTGGTGGGCTAAAATTTTGACCTTCAAATATTTGGGGGTGGTGGAAAGTAGGGAGTTTGTAAGATTCAATATGGAGGGGAAAGGTTCTATGATATGGAGTACTCTTAAACGGGGTGCCAAGCTTGTTAAGCAGGGTCTTTTTTGGATTTGTAATGGGGGTCAGGAGGCTCTCTTCTGGCATGATTCCTGGGATGGCCATCCACCCATTGTGTCCTCTCATCCCCACCTCCATGACTTGTGCTATATTTTCGTGGAGGTGGGTTGGTGTCATGTGGCAAACTTCAAATCTCAACATTCATTGGGTCATTGGCCTCCTGGTGGTGTGGTGGAGGATCGTCAAGAGCTTGCTAAGATTTTATCGGGTCATGCTTGCAATTCTCTCCCTGGGAGTGATGTGCTTGCTTGGGGTCCTGATTTGAAAGGAAAATTTTTTGTTGCCTCTGGCTATCAGGTTTTGGATAAACAGGATTTTGGGAGCTCCCAGGTTTCTTGGTGGAAGCATGTTTGGAATAAATTTTCCTGGCCTAAGTGTAATTTTTTCTCTTGGCTCGTGGTCCAAGGTAAGTGTCTTACTTGGGACAATCTTTGGAAACGAGGGTTCCAGGGCCCCTCCATGTGCATTCTGTGTGGTCAGCACGAAGAATGCTTATCGCATCTCTTTTTTTAGTGCTCTTTTGTTAAGACTATTTGGCATCACTGGTGGAATCTTTGGAGCTTACCATGTTGCCATGTCTCTTCTCTGGATGATTTTTGGAAGAGACAGGGACCTCTCCTGCCACAACCTCCTTTCTTAAAATTGCTTGGAGCATTGGTCCTAGTTTGATTGTTTGGAAAATTTGGTTGGAGCATAATAGAAGAATCTTCTTGGATAAAAAATTGCTCATGGGGCAACTTTGGAGGTGAATTCTTGGGGCTTTGTAGGAGACTTTGACTGCAAAGTGTGACTTTTCTGTACCGATCATTCCTAGGGACTTAGGTGTTGTTAATGCCCTGGGTCTTGTCACTGGGGACAAGAGTATTTTGAGCAGAGTGCATTGTAGGCATGGGCGTGAGAGTGTTTCTCGTGAGGGCTTTTGGTGTCCGCTTGCTTTGGGGGAGCTAAAAATCAATACAGATGGGTCGTCTAGGGGTAATCCTGGGCATGCTGGGGTTGGTGGTATTAGCAGAGACAACCTTGGAGTGGTGGTTTTTTTTTTTTCTATGTATCGTGGTCTGCAAACTAATAATCTTATGGAGGCAAGTGTTATCCTCTTGGCGATTGAGCGTGCGATTGGTCTGGGATGGTGGTGGATTGTTTGTGAGTTTGATTCTTAGGTGGTTATTGATATGTTGAATAAGCAAAATTTGGAGGATGCAAATTGGCATCTAGCTGTGGTTGTCAAACATATTGTTTCTATGTGCTCTACTTTGGAGTCCATTGTTTTCTGCCATATTCCGCAGGAGTGGAATAAGGTGGCTGATGGACTGACTAGATGGGCGTCAGAGAGGACTGATTCTTGGTATGTGGATGATTTGGGTAACCTTCCTGAAGACATGGCCCCTGTTCTTGAGGAGTGGGTTGCTGAGGATATGAGGTGCTTCTTGGGTGTGAATTAATTCTTGCTTTGCTTGGCCCCTTGTGGCTTCTTTCTTCGGACTTTGTAATGCTATTCTGATTCAATAAAGTTTTTACCCTCTTTTTTAAAAAAAAATAAAATAAAAACTACTTATATATATTTCTACTATATTGATATGCTTTTTATTATAGTTATTAAAATAATTATCTTTTATTAAATTTAATAAAATTAAAGTGAATATGGAAGATAATTAGTTTAGTGTTGAATATAATTTTTGGAGCTGTTGGATTGTGGTTGTATAATTGTACCAAACAAAAACTATAGATTTATACATATATATTTCTATTGTATTTATATACATTTATTTGTCATAAATATTCAAAAATTATTTATGATTTCTTATATTTATTAAAATAAATAATTTTTTAAAATATTTTAGTAGACTTAGTGAATCTCATGATATTTTTGTATTAAATCAGAATACATGGTTTCTTAGATCTAATTTATTTTCTTGGTAAATCCTCATGTTGATGAAACTATTGTGATAAACTATGTCTTAATCAACAAATCGTTGTGACAATTTATGAAATTTTTCTTCAAAAAAAATCTATTTTATTCGTAAATCATATAACTTCCCCTTTCAATTTATTTATATCTAACCTAAAACATTAAAAATATTCCATATTATAACAACCGTTCATCTACCCATATTTTATTTTACTTATAAATTTGATATTAAATCTAATAAAAACTTAAAAGAATAATATCAAACATATAAATCTTATTCCAAAACCAATTAAAAAAGTGAAATATCTCGTTGCAATATTTTATCACTCTTTTTCTTATAATTGTATAATTATTCCACTATTCCCTCTTAAACTTCCCTACACAAATTTTTAGTTCATGCTTGTTATAAAGCTCTATACTTATAGATCATGTTATTCAAGAAAAAATGTAAAATATTTTTGAAAAATGATTTACGTCATATCTTATGAAAGAATAATATATTATACATAGAAAAATTAAAGGGAAAAACTAAAGCATAACAATCAATGCTAATTTGTTTCAACACATTTGTCTATCAAGAAAATCTAACATATATGACATTCCAAATTAAACTTATTTTAATTGAAAATAGTGTGACCATTTATTCATGGATTATATGGTTTAACAAGCTATATTCAAATGCAAGACATGCAAATAAAAAGATTACAAATCATAGTTCAACCATCATAGTAAATTATACTAATGATTTATTCAATTTAGTTATTTTTCATGGTTTCCTCCTTGTATAGAAATATCAATCATCACTCCAATAATTAAGTAAAGAAATAAAAAAATTCAAATAATTATATAACCATTATGCCAAGTATAACTTTGAGAGTTTTTATTCATTTTTAGATTAAATGATTTAAAAATTTCTAATTCCAAATTTTGAAGAAAGGACAAACATAATTTAAGAAAAATATCAAACAATTTATTATATAGTGACACTTAGAGTTGTGACTGAAGAAACATGTGATTATAACAATAATGTATAGTGTTTTTATTAATTTATTTTTAAGAGGCATTTAATATTGTTCTTATATATCTTCTAATACAACGGTTTCATGTTTAATTTTTTTAATTAATTTTTTTTTATCTAATAATGACAATGGTTTAGGAGAGGGTTGGTCATGTTTGAGATCCTACTAGTTAAATAATAAGTAATAATAATATTATGTATTTGATTACTCCTAATGTTGTTTGTAAATCATTCATAAGGGATAAATGATTCTTCATTAATAGTAAATATTTTCTACCTAATTTCAATGGAATGCACTATAGGTTCTTTCTCTTTGGAATTGTTTTGTACCTTACACATTTTGAATTTTTTTATTTTAAAAAATTATTGTTGAATTGAGTGTTTCTCAATTAAACTGTATATTTTTTATTTCATAATAAAGTCCAAGTTCAATAATATAAATTGTATAATCATCATTTTTTTAAATTCTAATTTTTTTAATAAACCAACTTTTTTATAAAATTATTTTTTCTCATAATTTTATAATTATTTTTTATATTTGTTTATATCTTCAAAACACGTGTTTCATAGATTATGCTATCTACAATACTTTCATATCTATTATCAACATAGAATCCAAATATGATTTGGAGATTAATAAAAAAATCTTTTAATCTCACTGAGATAATATACTCTAAGTTCATTAAGAAATTACTACATCTAAAAATTAGATTTCATAATATAAAATCTCTATCTAACTTATATTTCATAATATAAATATAATTATGAAATATTATAAATTATATGAGAAATTAGTAACAAATGATATTTTTATAAAATTAAGTTATTGTTTAAAATGACAAATATTTTTATTATTTAACTATTTTGAAGTTTATTATATATTATTTTATATATTCTTAAAAAAAATTATGAACAAAGTTAAACTAATTGACCTTTAATTTTAGCATTTATTTTTATAAAAAATATTTACATAAATTTTCCATGAATAACATAAAATTATAAAAAAACAATGTATAGTTCCTTTGGCATCTCCTTCCCTGTGGCTAATTTGAAATCCTCCTACTCTCCTAACTGTTGTTGCCGCCCCTCTAAGACAGTCCTGCCTGTTGCTTCACCATGCGGCTGTGACTTAGTTATGGACCTTACGCCTTCGCTGAGTTTTTCATTGGTGGTTGGGGCTAAGGCGGACCTGGTTTCTCCTACGGTTGGGCTCTATGAGTGTTTTCCTACTTCAAAGCGACCTTTGGATGGGTTCCGTGAGGGTTCTTTTGCTACAAAGAGACCTATTTAGTCCTCCTTTGTGGATGCGGTATGAAAAAAGATTGTTGGGGCAGGCTCTATACAACCTTTGCCTTGTGCTGGCTCTGCCCATGTTATCCCTCTGGGCAAAGTTGTCTATTGACACCTATTCAAAAACTGCCCTAATTTGTAGGTTCTATCGATGGTGGCCTCCCCTCTCTGACCTGCATCTCTAGATTTCCAACCACTGGTCTCCATTGGTGGAAAGTAGGATGGACATTTATCCTTCTACTAAAGGGTTTTTTTGTAGTTGGCTTCTTCTCTTTTGAAGACAGATAGGAAATTTTGGATCATGGACTTTGGGAATGGGACTCTCATCCCCTATCCATAAGGCCTTTGGTTCATTCCTTCAACCTCTTGAATGAGCCTACTAATGTTATGCATGTTTATGTTTGGGTGAGGTTGTCGTATCTTCCCTTACAGTTTTGGTGCTCCTCTGCTTTTGAGGACATTGGAAATGTTGTTGGTAGATTTTTGAAATTAGACATTGCTTTCAAGAATTTTACTCACACCTCTTTTGCAAGAATTTTGGTGGAAATAGATTTATCTCAGGATTTACTTGGAGAGGTTGTACTCCAGGTTAATGGTTGGTCCTAGTCTCAATTGGTGGATGATGAAGGTATCCCTTTTCACTATAGATGATGTTTTGCTACTAGCCACCTAGCTTAGGACTGTCCTCGTGGGGATCATCCTAGTTCTTCCTTCACCTAGTGGAAGAAATCTCTTCCAAAACATTTAACAATGTTCCTTGATGCTGAATATTCTTCTGATAGTGAGGAGCCTTCTTCTCCTTCTGAGTAGCGGTTTACTGTTGTTGCTAACACTGCTCCTCTACAGGCTTCTTCTGTGCAAGTTCATACTACTCCACCTGCTTTGGTTGAGGTGGATGTTATTTCCCCTGTGGTTACTATTGCACGGTCTTTGGACATGGTTGCTCTTAATTTTGTGTCTGTTTCCTCCCATGAGGCCCCTATTGCTCCCAATTTGGAAAATGATATTGTAAATCTTGCTACTTCAGGTTTGGTTTCAGATGCTACACCTGAAGTATTAGTTGTTCCTTTTGTCTACAACTCTAGAAGGGAGTCTACCCCTTTTGATCAAAATTTCTCAATTTTAGTTTCATATTCTTCTTGGACAACTATGCATAGGAAGAAGAATCGTAATTCTAAGGTCATGGTTTCGTTTAACACACCCTGAGAGGCTTTATTGGGTTCAAGCTCTTTTGCTTGAACAGTTTCTTTTTTACTATTGTTCATGACTGGCGTTTTGGTTGTAGCTCCTTCCTTGCTACTGGTTGGTTTTTTGGTTCTTTTCTTCTCGTTTCTCTCTGGTTGGCTATGCTTGGCCAGTCTATTTTGCTGAGCTTTTTGGCTCTATTTTTTTTCTTTTTGTACAGGATCAGAGCCCTTCCCTACTAATCTAATCAAAAACATAAAATTATAAACTAAAAGTAAAATTATCTTTACTTTAATATTAATATGATTCAATAAATGTAAATCTAACCTAACTCTAATGTTTAACATTAAGCTTAATAAATAATCCCCTTTAATTATTCATAGTTAAGAAAATATTAACTTTCTTTCACTGTATATTAAATACCTCAATATGATGAATATGATATGTTATTGCATATTTAGTGATTATGACATATATAAGAATGAAATATTACATGTGTAAAAAATAAGTGCTTATCTTTTAATAAAATTACTCTTAAATTATATTTTAAACATTTATTAGGTTTAACTTTCTATATACATATTTCTACTATATTGATATATTTTTATTATAGTTATTAAAAATAAATATATTTTGTTAAATTTAAATAAATATAGAAAATATTTTTTTTTGTATTATTGGTTAAACTTTAAAAGTATGTATTTCTATTTGTGGCAAAATACTTCCTCCAATTCGACCCTCATTCTTTTGCATCCACTCAATATCTAGAAGTGTTATTTTGGATGATTAAGAATTATAATTTATGTTAGTAAATAGCATATTTACACTTACGTTTACTTAGGCTTGCATTTAGATTAATTATCCATTGGTTCTTTAGGTGGTTTTTTCCCATAGGGTAGTTTTTCACCCATCTGTGTTTTTCATGACTTTAAAAGCCTATACCATATGTAAATTTAATTATCTCATTTTTATTCTATTTTCTCATGAAATAGTGTGTGCTTCTCTCCTATTTGTGAAGGTATTTTCTACATATGGATTTCCTGGGTTGATTGGTCTAACATGGTATCAGAGCCACCCAATCTACAACTCCTTCCTGGAGAGTTTTCTTTGGAGACTTGAAATCGTTTGTTCTGGCATTTGAAATTTTTAAAATTTAAAAATTGCCTCTTTTTTTATTATTTATTTATTTTCCTGTGCCTAGGCGTTTTGCCTTGTTGAACTGCGATTCTCTTTTTTTGAGAGCACATTTTTTAATTTCTGAATTGGTGGCCCAATTTTTGGAGGTGTATCTCTGTACTAGAGGCTTTCATTTCATTTTGAAGGAAGGGGCGATTGATTCTGCTACTATGTGGAGGAGTTTGTTAGGCATTTTTTAGTTTGAAGAGAGGCAAAAAATTCCTATTTGGTGGTTATGAATTTTGTAGTGAAAGTCGTTTAAAACCTCTAGAGGCTGCGATTTTTTTTAAAGGAGAAGAAGCGTTTATTTTGTAATCATTAGAGGCGTGTATTTTCCTCTGTGGGAAGAACAATTTCCAGAGGAGACTTGGTGATTTTCTTTGTTGTTTATTCATACTTGGTGCATTTTTTTATCAATCTGGGGCTGGATCCACTATTGAAGGGGTGCATGTTTAAGCTTTTCTGAGTGGAGGCATTGTTGTTTCTAATTGGAGGTCATGTATTACCTCTATGTAGGGATGCAAATTTCACTGAGAAGCAATGCCATTTGGAGATTATGAGGGATAAAACACTGGTGAATTGATTTCTTTTCAAAGATTGATTTCTATTGAAGAGGCACAAGTATCTTTGCTTGGAAGCAACAATTAAGTTTTTAGGCACTGAAATATGTGATTGGAGGAGCCAATTCAAACAAAGGCAGGCTCGATTTACCACGTTTCTTCCTTTAGAGGTTGCGACCATTTTTTTTTGGTGAAGTTGCAGGCTAATTTATTTGAGAGAGGATGCCATTTCCTTGTTGTTGGAGTCATTTTCATTTCTCCCACATTTTTTCCTTTTGGAATTGGTGGCTGTTGATGGTGTTTTTATGCACTTCTCAACACAGGCAGTGCGTAAGTGCACTACCTCTCTTGAAAGACAATCTCCCACAATCGAGTTGCAGAACACTATCCCAAGGTCTCTCGGGTGTCAGGTCATGACAGTGCTTAGATACCTCAGTAGTTGATGTGATTTGCTGGAATCACAAGGAAGCCTTACGGGAATACAAAGTGTGGATGTAAAACACGAAGTAGGATCTTCAAACAGGGAGTTCTTAGCATGAAAGAAGTTGGGTGTTGGCTGTAGGTTCAAACAGCAATCTCGAACTCCATTTAGTTGTTAGATTCAGCTTTATGAGGTATAATGAACCTTGGTGTTGTTTAATTTCTAAAGAAAGTGAAAAAGAGCGAAGGGGAAGGAAAGTTCCTAAGCCTAAAGCTTGCTGCGAACAGTGATAATGGAGTCCCTGCAATGGACAATTCCTTCAAAACAATATCCCACTTAACCAGGGATTTCACAGTATCATGGGAATCGTGCAATCTTCTAAGGGCTGCAGATTTTTATCCTTCATCCACCACATACATGCATGAACTAAAGATAAGTGTTGAGGCAGCTTAAATCAGGTCCAGGCTAACTTTGCAAAGCTGTCTACCTTCAGCAAACAGCAAAAAGTATGGACTAAGGAGTTATCAACAAAGTAGGAATTTTCATGAACAGCCAACAGCATTCCTAAGATTATCAAATAGCATGAACAGCTAACTAAACAGCAAATAGATCCAAGTTAAACATCTAAGATTAGAGAAATGAATCAATTAACATGAGAGAAAACAAGGAAATGCACCAAGTCAATGCTATTTCTCATATATTTCAGCAGCATGTCTTTACAACAACTCAACTCTCACTTTACAAATGAGGGGAGTGCTCTATTTATAGCTTTTCCAAAATCAAATGAATGGCCAAGATTCACTTCCATTGTGTGGCCACGATTCATTACAAATTAGGGTTTCACCTACCCCCAAATAGATTTACAATTTTAAAACATGTTCTGTCTTTTCCCTATTTTGTCATCTAGTGGATGACACTATTTGCATTTTCGTCCTGTAGCTGCTTGCTGTTTCTTTGGCTGTAGCTACCTTTCTGGGAGGTCTTCTTCCTTGGCTGGGCTGTCTAGTTGCTCCTCAGAAGCCGCGTGTTCAATATGCTTGAGGATTACGACCTGGAGCTTGTCTACCTCGAGGATTTTGCATCTCAATGCCTGGTAGCTCCATTCTTTAGCATTCTCTTCCAGCCGCTTCCAGTCCTCATCATACTTTGAGCCTTGATCCCTGAAGAGCTCTGATCTATCGAAGGCACGTGCAGCGAAACCCAAGAAGTCTGTTGTGATATCTCCAGCTGTCCCATCCTTCATCCTCTCCTCAAAGTATGACCTAACCTTTTCCGCATCCAACTGCACCGTGGGCATATCATGGCATGTCATCAGCTTGAGGTACTCGGCGCATTCCGCTCAGATCTCCTTGATCCATGCAATATCTAGATCCACCCTGCTTTGGATCTGCTCCATCCTCTCCCTTCGATTGATGAGGTCCCTGCGCCATATGTCCACCAACCAGTGATCCTCCTTCTTCAATTCCAGTTTCTCTTCCCACGTGCTTTCTGGCATTCGGAGGATGGCCTCAACCTTTGGGAAGGTAGAGTCGTAGATCGTAGGGAAGTCGGCGCAGAGCTTTCTTGTGCCTTCCAAGAACTGAACTAGGTCCAGGAACTTGTTGGCTATCTGCACGGCTAAGCCGATCCCTATGTTTCTGACCTTTGTAACCTGCTGGAACCAGTCCTCCGTGGTCTTCTCTAGATTTTTTCTCTTTTCCAGCTTATCTATTTGTTCCTTGGAGAGCAGCTGTGGCGTGGCCGTGGAGGTAGTGGGGAGGTTGTCTATTGAAGACCATTGTTGGATGTAGTCAGTTAGGGCAGCAACCTGCGCCTTTAGTTCGTCCTTGGTGATCTTATCCTGCTTAATCAGATGCACCACCGTAGCCACTGACTCCTTCAGATGTCCGACCTTCTGTTCCCTGATGGCTGTCCCTAGGTCGATCGTGGAAATGCTGTAACTTACTCCATCCTGGCCAATAGTTGGCGTTGCCACTTCTGCAGCTCGAGAGCCAGAAGCGTCCATGGTTACCTTGGAACGGACCTTAGGCTTCTTTTCCTTCTTTGGTGTGGCTAGAGATCGAGCCAAGATGGCCTCCAATCTCGACCTCGGGTCGCTTAGAACAGTAGTCTTTTCAAGTTGCTTTTCCAGCCAGTTGGGCATGGCAGCCTTGTCCTTGGGCGCCTCATGGCTGTCCTCACCCTTCTCAGTCAGGGGCAAGACTTCTGCCTCCTTTTCCTTTTCAAGCGCTTCCTCCTCCCTGGCAGCATCCTCCTCTTCGTTAGAGTCTTGATAGAATACGAGGCTTTTGACGGGTGCCCTGGTGGTCAATAGCTGAGTAGGATCTTCCTTTCCCACTACCTCTTCTTCCTTTTCTTTGACAGCCTTGGCTCTGGGTCTCTTCACAACATGGACCTCGGCCTCAGTGATGGCATGTTTGGGCTGCTCCTCCGGTGGCTGCCCCTCTTCACCCGGCTACTGAGCCGACTCTTCCTCGATGTCTTCATCAAAAGTTTGGATAACCTCTTTATCTCCCGAGCCATCCCCTTCATCCCTGCCCTCAGAGGAGCCCGTCTCTTCCTCTTCATAAGCAACCTTGTCAATGGTTCTGCGCTTGTATTCGGGTTGCTCGTAATAGTCATCGGCCTCCTCCTCCACAGACTTCGAAGCCTCTCGTTCTTGTTCTTCTAACTCTTTTGAAATCTACATGGTGGCCTCCATGGCTGGTGGCCCTGTTGGCGGTTGCGAAGGCTGAGATGTTGCGAGTGCTTGGGCCAAGGCTACTTGGAGAGTTGGATCCATTAAAATCCGCGAGAGCTCTAGGGGAAGACTCTGCAGGTGCCGTGTAATGGCCTTTGGCATCGTGGAAATGGGAACAGGTGCGGCTATTGTTGCCAGAGGCAGGGAAGTAATGGGTGACATGACAGCAGTAGAGGAAGGGGATGTGGTCATGATAGAGGAGTCAATATTGATTACGGATCCAGCTGGAGGTGAAGAAGCAAGGTGAACGGAAATGTCCACTGCTTGGGGAGATGAGGCAGCCGCGGTCTGAGAGGTGGGCAGCACACCAGCCGGGGGAGGAAGGAGCAATGGAGGCTACGTCTCCGTCGTGACTACCGTCCTTTTAAGCTTCTTTGGAGACGAGCCTCCCGTATCCTTGGTTGTTTATTCTTTGGGGCCCCCAGACTGTGTTGTTTCTGCTTCTTTTCTCTTCTAGGACCTGGTGATGGGGGGAGACTTGGAAGTCTCACCAGTTGATGGGGAGGCAGCAACGTCCTCCATGGCGCTCGGCCCGCTTTTGAGTGCCTCGTATGTAAGAGTTACCCCTTGTTGCTTTAGTTGTTCCACTTGCCCATCGACCCACTCCTTGGTGCGAGTTATGATCGGCTGGGTGATGGTATCCAGGTCCTCGACCTCTTGTTCATCCCAGTCGATGGAGGGGATCGCCAGGTCGGCAACCGCAGGGTACCTCGGGTGCACCAGTGTGGATTCATCTTCCTCTAGCTGGTCTGGCACCGGAAACAGCTGTACTCTTCTCAAGAACTACACCGTCATCCGCATGTAGTGTCTCTGGCGGACCTTCTTATCATCTTTACAATCTGCCCAGAAATCTTCAACATGGTACAGGTGGGCGTATGCCGGCCCTAGCGCCTTCCTGACGTGGCCGTGGGGATCCATTTGTGGGCGAGCTGTGTACCACTCAAGGTTGTACTCCTTGAGTTCCTTTTCTGAGTTACCGGCGCATTGAGATGTTTGCAACCGATACTGGCCCTAGCCGAGGATCATGGGATAAAGGATCCCTGCTACATGCTTCTGGCTAAAAATTGCCTGAATATGTTGGAGCTGCCGGGAAAGCTCCAGGAGAATAATCCTATCATTTGGGTATCTAGGCAGCTTGTTCGGCCGTTCTGTGAATCCCTGGGCACGGATGTAAGTAAATTTAGGGAACTGAATGTACAGGAAGGCATACTCCCTCAGGAGTGCCCTGGCGCTGTGAGATACCCTTCTCTCAAAGTCCCTGGCTATCAGTCTGATAATATGGCCTATGAAGGCATCATTGATCCGACAGTACTCCTTTTTGAAGTAGCGGTATTGTAGTTGAGGGTACCTGTCAAAAGGCTTAAGCCCTCGTTTGTGATCTCCATTCGGCACCATGAAGAGCCCACTATATTGCCTCTTATCTGCCAACGAGTACACCAGGTATGAGGTCATATAAAACTTGTTGCTCTTCTTAACATTTACGAACTGCTCGTGGAAGCAGTTGCTGATGATACTCCCCCAGTCAAACGAGATCTTGGTTTCCACATCTTCATTTCCTCGTATGATCTGCTCAATGTAGTAAGCCATCCACTCCTGGAAGTAGGCGGCTGCTGGGAGGCCCATGACTCCGCTTAGCATAGTTACCAAGTCGTGATAGTCTTCTTAAAAATCGCTGCGGAACAGCTCTTGGAGAACTTTTGCAGCGCTGCCCCGCTTCTCCTTCAATCAATAAATGTTGATTGACTTCTTGATGTTCAATGGACTGGCATCCCATGCCGCCTGACATTGCTCTAAAGTGGGGATTTGCATATGTGGGAATGTCGGAATGTGGAATGTTTTTCTAATTCCTTCTGCAGACATGTCGGCAAGGATATTCCCTTCTTTGTCTACGATTGTCTGGGTATCCATCTGATAGGCTTCTCGGCAAGCCATTACCAGCTCAGAGGCTATTAGAGACGGCAGGAAGCCAACAGCTTTAGCGATTCTGCTTTGGCATATCAATCCTGCATTCTTTGTCTTGGGATCGACCTTGACCCTCTGGGTGAACTCATCTATGTCCACCTGGCCTATGTTGGTGTCCGAGATCTCTTTCCAGTCAGTTGAAACCTTTGACTGGAGCGGTTCACCCTGAAATTGGAACTTCATTTGGTCTTTGTCGTCTTTCCCACGGGTAGCCCTTCCGGATTTCTTACCCTTGTCCTTTTCGGTAGAGGCCCCTAAAGTTCCCACGGCCAATTCCATATATCCTGCAGGCAAAGGGCGAAGTTAGCACAAGAAAACACCGAAAACGTTAATGTTAGTCTGTATTGCGAGCATGTTATATAACCAACCATTCAAATGCATCATAATTTTAATTCTCTAACGAAATTGATTTCACATCAGAGCATTTGACCAATCCGGGCCCGGAGGGCCGGACTTCCCTGGCAGGAATGCTGTCAGGAAGGGAAAACACGAGCGAAAGCTCCCAGAGAAATCCGTTGGCCAGATTTTAATGTTTTAAGGGGTCTATGATGAAGAACGACATGTTTTAGGACGTGGGTCGAAGTTAGATTTTCAATTTGGATTGATTTGGATCGATTTGAGGAGCTCCGGAGGTTTCAGGCCGGAAGGCAGCCTGGTAGACGAAGCCGGCAGCGGGCATCGGGCGGAAGTCCGGAGGCCGGAGCCCGGGAGGCAAAAAGGATGGCCGCATTACGTTTAGCTTACCAGCTTTATACCGAATGGCATTCGGGGCACCGGGACCCGGAGGCCGGGAGGCCGCTAGCTTACGGCCGCTGTGTAATTTTGATTGTTCCGAACGGCGGCGGCGAGCAGACTACCGGGGCCCGGAGCTCGGAAAGACGGGAGACACCGGCCGCTGCAAATGAATAGGTTGGGACAGTGAAGAGGTAACCGGGGTCCGAGACACAGGGCGCCGCTGGCGGACGGCCGCCGAGGAATCCAGGGACGCATGAGCGAGAGCGGCGGTGAAGGATGGACCGGGACCCGGAAGGCGGGCGCGTGCCCCGACGGCTGCCGCAAGATGCTTGCTCTGGTCGAAACGGCGGCGGCGAAAGGGACCATGAGGCCCGGGGTCAGCAAGACAAGGAATGACGGCCGCCGTGAGGATTCTGCGATGATCGGAGCAGCGGCGGCGTCGGGGAGACCGGAACCCTGTGATCAGAAGGATCCGCGGAGGGGGCCGCCGTGTAATTTCAACAAAGCTAGGGCGACGGCGGCGGTGAAGGATATTCCGGTGCCCGAAGGTCGGGCAGCCGGAATGGTTCCGCCATGTACAGTGGCGGAACCGTCACGGAGTTCCGGGCACGGAACTCCAGACGGCCGGGCCCGAGGGATCCGGGGGACGCGGAAACATGGGATAGCCGGAAGACCTTTATTTTAAACGGCAAAAAGTTAAGGGCGGCAGCCCGGGATGGGAAACTCGGAGGCCAGGGCCCGGAAGGGCCGACCTCCGCCGGATGGGTTCGTGGCTCAGATCCGGATGGCGACGGAGGGTCTCGGGCCCGGCGGTGTTCTTCGCACTGTGCGAAGAACACCCGCGACACGGACAAGTCACGGGAGACGAAAATTGTGACTCCGACGGGGTTCCAGAAAATTTGAGGATGTGGGTTTGGGGCGCAACGCAAAGGGTGTTCATTTTATGCAATTAAATTCGGTTGCTCAATTTATTTAAATCCTCAAAATAATCAAAAATAACGGGAGAGCGAACGAGGATGGCCTACCTCCAACTCGCTAAGCGGGATGATGATGGGATGCACCGGGAGTTGTCGGAACAATGTTGAGGTTGATCGTGATGAGGGTGATTGTAGTGGGCTCCAATTCCGTCGCTGCTCCAATTCGTTCAATTCGCAAAGTTAACAATGAAATTGGGGACCACGGTTTATATACCCAACTGCTCATTAATGCCGTATTAAATGCATCATACGTCCGCGCCAAAAGTAGTTGAGATTTCAAATTCGAGTCGGCGGCGACAACGAGGGCCTCGAGATCCGACGGGTGGGAGGCTGCGCGACAACGCCCGCCGTATGAGTTTTGGCGACTTCAGAAAGCGGCGGCGACGGAGCGACCGTGTCCCGGATGGCGGGGTACAGCGAAGAGTTTGCCGCCATTTACATTTTGCACATTGTTTGAATGGCGGCGGCGAAAGGGACCATGGGACCTGGAAGGCGTGCCGACGCGCCTCGACGGCCGCTGGGTTATGGCCGTCGTGGGCGGCAATCACGGGGCAGAAGTCCGGCGGCGGACTTCCGACCCCCGGGGCCCGAAGGAGCGGACGCCGGCCGGGAAATCCCCGAATAGCAACGAACGGCCAACAGCCTGGCGGACTCCGGAGTGGAAGGATGCTGAACGCCAAGCCTCCAGCGGGAGGAAACCCGGGGAACGGAGGCGGGCGGCGCCGGCTTCATGCAGCCAAAGGCCTATGAATACACACGGAGGGCAGGAAAAATAAAAGGGAAACCATGGCCGATGTTAGAACGATTTTTAGGGTAATACCAACCATGCAAAATGCCAAAAAAAAGAGGGGCACGCAAAATGAGGCACCCCCGACAGACCTGACAAGGCAACAAGAAAAGAGGGTCCCCGTTCCCAACGGGGCGTGTGTGCTGAGGGCACAACAAATGGCGACTCCGCTGGAGAACGCTCCGGAGCGTTCTAGGGATAAATATTCATTCAGGACCCAGAATCTCTGGTTTCGCAGACCAGAAACGGCTTCCAAGGATGAATCCGGGAGAGCGAGATCCTTAATTGGGTCAACTTACATGACATCTCGAAAGTGTGTGCAGAGTGAGTTCATTCCTTTCCTAGGGATAGTAACCAAGGTTATTACTTGAACCAAGTGAGCTACATAAGTTGCCTAACGCCAAAAGTAACCTGGACATTGCCCCGCTGCCAGTCAGACGTCCATAGCCCCGGCGGAGTTGTCGCTACAATCTCAGGGATATTTCTCTACTGCCGGCCGCGTGTCCATAGCTTCGGTAGAGTTATCCGAACACCCATACGGTCGTTTATTTTCTTTTTTCAGAGTTTTTTTTCTCTTCCTTTTACTTTGATATTTCATTTCTCTTTTACCATTTAGCTTGACCGGGTAAGCATTGAAGCCTACAATGGGTTTGAGACTGCAGTGGTCACTGGAGTAGACTTAAGATTTTTCACTTACTTGGGTGTCATGATAACCATGGCACGGTCCTTCAGAATTTATTATTATGTAATGCGTGCAAGATTCGTGATGTGGGTAAGAAGATCCGGCGAAGGGTCAAGTTCTGAGCAGAATTCAGACAGGGAAATCATTCACGGACAGCTCTGCAAAGACCGATAGTCTAGAGTGAATGTTTAGCCAGAGAACACGAAGAACGGACAGCAGAGTGAACCGCTTGTTAGGCAAGCACGGCCACCACAAAGGAGCGGGAAACCCCTCCCCACACAAAACTGCCGGGAGGGAGAAAGCAAACAACGACGCGAGCAAAACGCAACAAACAAGGAAGCAACTAAACTAACCTATGCACAGGTATTTACAGCGAAGAGCTCAAAGGAGCTCAAGCTTGGAAGTAATGCTTAAGGTGCTGCCCGTTGACTAGTAACGGGACGTTTTCACCGGTTAAGTTTTTCAAGCGGAAGGCATTATCTCCCAAAATCTCAGCTATCTGAAAGGGGCCAAGCCAGAGCTTGTCGAATTTATTGTGCCCCCCTTTCTTTTCGCGGGCCTTGTCCCAATATAGGACCAAATCTGCAATCCTAAAGGCCTTGATTTTGGCTCGGCGGTCGAACCATCTCTTTACCACGCCCTGATGCTTGGCAAAATTTTCTATTGCGCGATCTCGAACTTCCTCTAAATGTAAAAGTTCAGCTAAATGAGCCTCCCTACGATCTCCTCCTTCATAAAAGTCGTTGATGAATTGAAGAGTCAGAATTTTCAGGTGGATGGAAAATATTGGCTCAAGACCATAGACAAGGTGGAACGGGGAATCACCAAGGGCAGCCTTATGGCGGGTATGATCAGCCCAAAGGGCGAAACGGAGCTGGGTATGCCAGTCCTTGGGATTCCTATCTAGCAGCCTTTTGATCACTGTAATCAAATTCTTGTTCGTGGACTCGACAAGGCCATTGCCCTGAGGGTAGTAATTGGATGAAAATTTGAGGGCAATTCCATAGTCAAACGCCCAGCTAGCAAATTTTAAAGAAGCGAAGGCAGGTCCATTGTCACATACTAGAGCATACGGACAACCAAAGCGATTTAGAATGAAACTTTCTAAGAAATCAGTAACTACTTCAGTTGTACAATGCTTACAAACTATTGCTTCCGTCCATCTAGTACAATAATCAGTAGCGGTTAGAATGTACCTGTGTCCCGCAGATGATGGAGGGCTTACCGGACCGATGAAGTCGAGACCCCACTGTGCAAAAGGCCTTACCTCCACAGGCTGTAGTGGGACAGGAGCATTCCTCTCCCTGGTGGCAGCGGTCTGGCACGTATGGCATGAACGGACATGGCCATGGGCATCTTTGAAGACAGTTGGCCAGTAGTACCCTGCCCTTAATATCTGATGGGCCGTAGAAGAACCCGAGCCATGGCCTGTACCAAAATTATCATGGAACTCCCTCAAAACACGTTCCACTTCCTCCTTGCCGAGGCATCTTAGATAAATGCCCTCATGATTCTTCTTATAGAGAATGGACCCTTGTAACATATAACCGTTGCTTTTCAATCTGAGGGCCCTCTTCTGAACTCCTTGCAAATGCGACGGACACTTATGATTAAGCAAAAAATAAACGACGTCTTGATACCACTCTCCCGGGGAGACATCTTCAAGCTGATATTGCTGCACCGTGAGTTCAGGTCCGACCTCTGTTGCTGTTTCGGCCATTGTGCGGGTGAGTGCCTGCCCTCTTACCAATTTCATTGGTTGGATCTCCATATCATATTCTTGGAGCAGGGTGACCCACTTGGCCCTCCGTTCGCCCAACTTGTTTTGCATGAGAAGCGTTTTGACTGCTGGGTCAGGGACGATTGCAAACACCTTGTTGCGTAGAATGTAATGTCTAAATTTCTTTACTCCCCTAACGAGAGCGTACGCCTACTTTTCTATGTTGTGGTAGCGCAATTCAGCATCTTTGAAGGGTGCGCTCATGAAGGTGATAGGATGTTCATTTCCTTCGTCATCCTTTTGGGTCAACATATTGGCACAAGAATGCTCTGAAGCAAATGAATAAATGTAGAATGGCTTCAAATAATCTGGACTGACCAACACAGGCGCCTCAGCAATGGCTCGTTTGATCTCCTCAAAGGATTGTTTGGCCTCTGGTGTCAATTCAACTTTAGCGTCCTGCTTGAGCATGGCATTGAGAGGTTTGACTATCTCCGCGAAACCGGTGATGAATTTCCGGACGAAATTAATCTTCCCGAAGAAAGACTTTAACTCCTTCTTGCTACCCGGGGGCTGAATCTTGAGTAGTGACTCAATGCGCTCAGGATCAATGGAGATTCCCTGCTCTGAAATGATGTGCCCGAGTAGTCTGCCTTCGGTCACTCCAAAAATGCACTTCTTGGGGTTAAGAGAAACCCTGAATTCTCGGCATCTCTGAAATACTTTGCATAGGTCGGAGACGTGATCACCTCGCTTCTTGGAGAATACGGTCAGATCATCCATATAGATGATTATACATTTGCCGATTAGGTCCTTGAAAGCGATATCCATGGCGCGTTGGAAAGTGGCACTGGCGTTGATGAGCCCAAACGGCATTCTCCTGTACACGAATGTTCCCCACTTAGTGGTGAACGTAGTCTTATGGCGATCCTCATATTGTACCATTACTTGATTATACCCGGAGTATCCGTCGAGGAATGACATCATCTGGGAGCCATTAACAATTTGCAGCACTTCATCTAGTGAGGGTACCGGATAGTTGTCCTTTTCTGAGGCGCGATTGAGATTACAGAAATCCACGCACAATCTGATCTCTCCATTCTTTTTCCTAACCGGGACCAAGTTAGCCACCCACGTAGAATGCCTAACGGGAAAGATGATCCTTGCTGAAAGTAATTTTTGCACCTCCTTGTAAACAATAGGTTCTAGCAGGGCATTAATAGGGCGTTGCCGCTGACGGAAGGGCCTCACCTCATTCTTTAGAGGGATGGCATGCGTGATGACCGATGTGTCGTATGTTTTCAAGTCTTCGTAACTCCATGCCACCACGTCAGGATATCTGCGCAAGGCATCTGTGATTCTCCTCTTTTCTTCGGGCGTGCATACATTTCCAATGAAAACATTCTTGATATCCTCGGCCGTTCCCAAGTTGTGAGCATTGCACTGGCTGCTTATAGTCTCCTTTTTCATTTGCCGATCCTGATCCCTAATCTGATCCAGGTCGAATACACGCTCTAGCTGAACCATCCCTCTAGGGATCGTGTTGGTTTTCCAATTGATAACCCCTTCTATGTCCAATTCAGCTTCCTGCGGATCAGCTTCATCGATTATTTGGGCAGCAAAGACGTCGGAGCTTGTGATGAACTGGAGGATATGCTTGTTGTCATTGAAGACCTGCATGTGAGTGACATTATCCGGGACCGATGGCGTAGATGTTAACTCGACGGTGAATTTCTTGAGCCCAGACAAAGAGAGGGGTTGTAACGTGCTAGCTGCTTGAGCTAAGGCATCAGCTGTGCGATTTTGAGCACGGGGAATCAATTGTATGTTGAATGCATCTAGGCCCTCCAGGAGGTCCCACACCCTGTGTCTATAATTGGTGAGTCTCCGGTCATGGCATGAGTACAATTTCCTGATTTGCCTAACTACAAGTGCGGAATCCCCGAAGACTTGCAGCATTTTCACCTTTTTCTTCAAGGCCATAAGAAGGCCGAGGACAAGGGCCTCATATTCTGCCACGTTATTGGTGCAATAAAACTGTAATCGGTGGGCAGCAAGAAATGTCTTACCCGTCGGACTGATGAGCTTGATCCCCGCTCCAGCTCCCTGTCTTGATTTTGATCCATCAAACCGGAGCGTCCAGCACTCAGAGGATTCCATATCTTCGGGTTTGGTTGAGCCTTCGTTCTCTTTTGGCTGGACATCGGGTCTAGTGATCTTAGGAAGGCTTTCCTGGTTGAGGCAACAACCAGCAGGTGATCCGGGTGGTGCCTCCTTTGGTGTTTCCGTCGGAGGAGCAGCGGTTTTCTTAACCTGCTCCACTACTGCTTGGCACAAGCAACAATCGAACTCAGAGTGAGCAGCGTTGTGAACCCTACACCAATTCGGCAATAACAGGTCTTGGAAATTCATCCTAGCTCCTAGGCTGAGCTGATCTCTTGCGCACTTTCCCATAAACTCTTGGAAGCCATCGAGCAATCCCCAGTTGTCACTTTGAACCGGATCGTCATCAGCTTCTGCCAACATTTCTTCATCTGGGGGCATTTGCTCGGAGCCCGCCGAGGGGCTACATAATACCAGCAATACTTCATCTATCCGTTCTTCCTGAAGCTCAAGCTCGTTTTGGTAAGCAAAAGGGCGGTAATTCCCCAAGTTAGTCTCTGCAAACAGCACCTCGCTGAGATTATTGTATTATGTGATCATATATTTCATCCGGGGTTCACGGTCAATACGAATCTGATTTGGCAGCCCCTTCCACGGCATCCACATGTGAGACAAGTCGGTGGCGGTGTATCCATTCAGCGCCTTGGTAAACTCTCTCCCCAGAATAATTTCATAGGCATCAGGTATGTCTGCCACTTGGATGTCCACAACCTGCTGTATCCGAGGGTCCGCAGCGATTTGCATGGGGATGCGATTTATTTCGCCCACGATATTAATCTTTGTTTTGTCGAGCTGGGTGACTTTTCTCTTTGAAGGTGTGGGAGTGATGCCAAGAGCTTTGCATATGACCAAGGGCATAACATTGGCAGACGCGCCTGAATCGAGCAGGCAGTTGTGCAAATTCTTCCCAAAGACCCTGATAGAAGTTAGGAATAGGGGAGTTTCCGGTCTCCCTTGGAGGATACCCACGGGTGTGTCCATTTGAGCTATTTGACCTTTGTTCCTGTCACTGCCTGTATCCTTGGTTTGTTTAAATTGCTGGTCCTTGGGAGGCTGCCTACTATCCCTTTCTGGCTCCTTTTCAGTGTATCTGCCAGCCGACTGATTGATGGGCATATGATTCCTTCTTCCGGTGTTGTCCTGTATCTCTTGTTCCTTCCTGGGCTCCTCAAAGGTTACCCTCTTAGCCGGGGTTTCTTGTGTCGTGCTAGGTGAGGGAGTCCCATTCAGAACCCTGAAAAAGGCGTGCCTCATGGCAGGAACCTTGAGCAATTCAAAGGCTGACAAACTAATTTTGACCTTCTTGAACTCCTCCGCCACGTACTCACCCATTTGCTCGATTTCAGAGCTAAAGGCCTGGCCTATGGAAGAACTGGGGGTTTGACTCTTGGTTTGCCCAGGCGGATTTTGGGGCTGGCTCTGGGGCTGACCTTGCAGTTGGTTTTGGGGTTGGTTTCTGTTGAGATATTGGGCAGGTATATGAGGGAGCCCCGGGTTATTGCTAGCATTTGGATCAGGCGGGGTGGCGAAGTTGTTTGGTGGAGTAGAAGTGGTGAAGGGTCCACCGGCTTGCCTATTCCTAAGGAAATAGGGACTTGACCGTTGATGGAACATGTGGACCTCATCGACGAATGGCTCTTCTTCATCCATCGGACCGTTATCTACCGAATCAAAAAGCTGAGCTAGAGTTGATTCGTTGCTTACCTCTTGCGCTTTCTCATCCTCGATGGGGGCGGGCTCGGCTTCGGGCTCGTTGCGATCTCCCCGTGGAAACGGCGCCTAGTTGACCACCAGACATGAGGAATCGTAGGGCTCCGATGGGACGATGTCCCTGCAGTTGGCATTGTCAACGGCATTTTGTACTTCTACTTGGAAGATTTTTGCAGCCGTCTGAAACTCAGGGTAGTCCAGCTCAGAATGCCAGCTGGTTTTGTGAAGTCGGCACCATCCGGACAAAGCTGCCTCGGCCAAATACACACCGCTGGATGTTCAATCATTGCCTGCTGGTTGATCGAATGGCGTGGGGACACCGCCGTTGTTGGGCCTGGTGTTCCATGTGCGGTTTTGTCTCTGAGAAGGTCTTCTTTCTGTGTTTTGATTAGAATTCTTCCCCCTCTCATAATTCTGGCCCGAGGAGGTGCCTGCTTCCCTGTTATCTCTATTGTCTCTATTGTCTCGAGACTCTCGACTGTCCCTGTTGAGATTGGCCTGAAAGCTGCGTTGGGAGGCCAGCAGCTGATTATTCTGGTTCTTCAAATGCGTCATCTCTGTGGACATCTTCTTAATCATTTCGGTTAGCTCCTCCAACTTGTCCTTCTCGGCTGCACCTCCAGGCGACGGGGCCGGATTTTGGAGAAAAGCGGGCAGGGCTGCCGGCTGATTTTGATATGCTGGAGGAAAGTCCGGTCCTGATAAGTGCAACGGCGCCTGGGGCTGTTGGGAATATGCTTGCTGCTGTGGAGTTATTTGAGAATAGTTGTACTACTGCTGGGGCTGCAAGTAAGATGTTGCGAGAGGCGCATAATTCAATGGCTGCCCCGGATGCGGCACCATAGACAATTGTGGCACCTGGTTCATGAGAGGAGTTTGGTGAGCAAACGCCTAATTGAGCCCCTGAATTTGCATTGGGTGGGCGACGGGCCCCAAAGAGGGCAGAGGGCCGGAGATATTTTGTCCCAAATCTAAACTTGCAATGACAGCCTCCGCATAGGTGGTCAGTAAGGTGGCAGGCGGCGGGCGCATCCTTTTTACCAACGCTACTGTGAGGTTATCCAAGGCTGCGTAGTAGACCGGCAAAGCAGCCACATCATTATGGAGGTATGGATCCTGAAGCCTCATGTGAGCCCGGTGGAAGCGATCATTAAATGAACCGATAGGCTCGTTGACCTCCCTTCTGATGGACATGAACTGCTGGTAAAGGTCCGCGGGGTTGACAGGGATCTTGTACTTCTGTAGAAAGGCATTCTTCATGAGGGCCCATGAGGTGATAGATCCCTGCGGTAGATTGATGTACCAGTAGAAGACCTCTTCTCCCAACGAATGCGAAAAGAGGCGACACGCCACGTCCTCGTGACCCACCTGCATTTCGGTAATCGCCGTTTTGAATATCTTGATATGCTCTTCGACCGTTTTTTGCATATCACGTAGATGGAATTTTGAACAAAAGCCCTCCGGATTCTTGGGCATGTCATTATAAACAGCAAAGTGTATCAGCGAAGGGTTATGCGCAAGCCAAGCCATGAGGGGAGGCGGAGGTGGAACTTGCTGTTGGAGAACGGGTAATTGGGGCTGTATTGGCAATACAACCACGATTCGGGGCTGCCCTTGAGCTATGGCTGCCTGGACTGCGCTTTGGGCTAAAAGGGTCGGGAGAGGAGTGAACCCCTGGCTGCCGGAAGGAAGATGTGCGAATGTTGTTTGAGATGGTTGGGTGGAAGATGAAGGCCAGCCAAATGGATGTGAAGATGAAATGGAAGCGGATGGAACGGAGGAAGAAGAAGAGGCGGAGCTGCTCCCTTGTGCTCGTTTTGCCCTCGTGGGAGGCTGCAATTCTTCAAATTCTCCCTTGTTTGGTGCTGATCGTAGAATCCTTTGAAACCTTTCCGGGGAGAATGATCCGATCCGATCCAGCTTCGCTTTATCTCGTAGCTTAGTATTCCGATCGCCGCCCTCCTTCTAGCGCCAGTTCTGTTGATGGTGTTTTTATGCACTTCTCAACACAGGCAGTGCGTAAGTGCACTACCTCTCTTCAAAGACAATCTCCTACAATCGAGTTGCAGAACACTATCCCAAGGTCTCTTGGGTGTCAGGTCATGACAGTGCTTAGATACCTCAGTAGTTGATGTGATTTGCTGGAATCACAAGGCAGCCTTACAGGAATACAAAGTGTGGATGTAAAACACGAAGTAGGATCTTCAAAAGGGGAGTTCTTAGCATGAAAGAAGTTGGGTGTTGGCTGTAGGTTCAAACAGCAATCTCGAACTCCATTTAGTTGTTAGATTCAGCTTTATGAGGTATAATGAACCTTGGTGTTGTTTAATTTCTAAAGAAAGTGAAAAAGAGCGAAGGGGAAGGAAAGTTCCTAAGCCTAAAGCTTGCTGCGAACAGTGATAATGGAGTCCCTGCAATGGACAATTCCTTCAAAACAATATCCCACTTAACCAGGGATTTCACAGTATCATGGGAATCGTGCAATCTTCTAAGGGCTGCAGATTTTTATCCTTCATCCACCACATACATGCATGAACTAAAGATAAGTGTTGAGGCAGCTTAAATCAGGTCCAGGCTAACTTTGCAAAGCTGTCTACCTTCAGCAAACAGCAAAAAGTATGGACTAAGGAGTTATCAACAAAGCAGGAATTTTCATGAACAGCCAACAACATTCCTAAGATTATCAAATAGCATGAACAACTAACTAAACAGCAAATAGATCCAAGTTAAACATCTAAGATTGGAGAAATGAATCAATTAACATGAGAGAAAACAAGGAAATGCACCAAGTCAATGCTATTTCTCATATATTTCAGCAGCATGTCTTTACAACAACTCAACTCTCACTTTACAAATGAGGGGAGTGCTCTATTTATAGCTTTTCCAAAATCAAATGAATGGCCAAGATTCACTTCCATTGTGTGGCCACGATTCATTACAAATTAGGGTTTCACCTACCCCCAAATAGATTTACAATTTTAAAACATGTTCTGTCTTTTCCCTATTTTGTCATCTAGTGGATGACACTATTTGCATTTTCGTCCTGTAGCTGATTGCTATTTCTTTGGCTGTAGCTACCTTTCTGGGAGGTCTTCTTCCTTGGCTGGGCTGTCTGGTTGCTCCTCAGAGGCTGCGTGTTCAATATGCTTGAGGATTACGACCTGGAGCTTGTCTACCTTGAGGATTTCGCATCTCAATGCCTGGTAGCTCCATTCTTTAGCATTCTCTTCTAGCCGCTTCCAGTCCTCGTCATACTTTGAGCCCTGATCCCTGAAGAGCTCTGATCTATCGAAGGCACGGGCAGCGAAACCCAAGAAGTCTGTTGTGATATCTCCAGCTGTCCCGTCCTTCATCCTCTCCTCAAAGTATGACCTAACCTTTTCCGCATCCAACTGCACCGTGGGCATATCATGGCATGTCATCAGCTTGAGGTACCCTGCGCATTCCGCTTAGATCTCCTTGATCCATGCAATATCTGGATCCACCCTGCTTTGGATCTGCTCCATCCTCTCCCTTCGATTGATGAGGTCCCTGCGCCATATGTCCACCAACCAGTGATCCTCCTTCTTCAATTCCAGTTTCTCTTCCCACGTGCTTTCTGGCATTCGGAGGATGGCCTCAACCTTTGGGAAGGTAGAGTCGTAGATCGCAGGGAAGTCGGTGCAGAGCTTTCTTGTGCCTTCCAAGGACTGAACTAGGTCCAGGAACTTGTTGGCTATCTGGACGGCCAAGCCGATCCTTATGTTTCCGACCATTGTAACCTGCTGGAACCAGTCCTCCGTGGTCTTCTCTAGATTTTTTCTCTTTTCCAGCTTATCTATTTGTTCCTTGGAGAGCAGCTGTGGCACAGCCGTGGAGGTAGTGAGGAGGTCGTCTATTGAAGACCATTGTTGGATGTAGTCAGTTAGGGCAGCAACCTGCGCCTTTAGTTCATCCTTGGTGATCTTATCCTGCTTAATCAGATGCACCACCATAGCCACTGACTCCTCCAGATGTCTGACCTTCTGTTCCCTGGTGGCTGTCCCTAAGTCGATCGTGGAAATGCTGTAACTTACTCCATCCTGGCCAATAGTTGGCGTTGCCACTTGTGCAGCCCGAGAGCCAGAAGCGTCCATGGTTACCTTGGAACGGACCTTAGGCTTCTTTTCCTTCTTTGGTGTGGCTAGAGATCGAGCCAAGATGGCCTCCAATCTCGACCTCGGGTCGCTTAGAACAGGAGTAGTCTTTTCAAGTTGCTTTTCCAGCCAGTTGGGCATGGCAGCCTTGTCCTTAGGCGCCTCATGGCTGTCCTCACCCTTCTCAGTCAGGGCAAGACTTCTACCTCCTTTTCCTTTTCAAGCGCTTCCTCCTCCCTGGCAGCATCCTCCTCTTCGTCAGAGTCTTGATAGAATACGAGGCTTTTGACGGGTGCCCTGGTGGTCAATAGCTGAGTAGGATCTTCCTTTCCCGCTACCTCTTCTTCCTTTTCTTTGACAGCCTCGGCTCTGGGGCTCTTCACAACATGGACCTCGGCCTCAGTGATGGCATGTTTGGGCTGCTCCTCCAGTGGCTGCCCCTCTTCACCCGGCTGCTGAGCTGACTCTTCCTCGATGTCTTCATCAAAAGTTTGGATAACCTCTTTATCTCCCGAACCATCCCCTTCATCCCTGCCCTCGGAGGAGCCCATCTCTTCCTCTTCATAAGCAACCTTGTTAATGGTTCTGCGCTTGTATTCGGGTTGCTCGTAATAGTCATCGGCCTCCTCCTCCACAGACTTCGAAGCCTCTCGTTCTTGTTCTTCTAACTCTTTTGAAATCTGCATGGTGGCCTCCATGGCTGGCGGCCCTATTGGTGGTTGCGAAGGCTGAGATGTTGCGAGTGCTTGGGCCAAGGCTGCTTGGAGAGCTAGATCCATTAAAATCTGCGAGAGCTCCGGGGGAAGACTCTGCAGGTGTCGTGTAATGGCCTCTGGCATCGTGGAAATGGGAACAGGTGCAGCTATTGTTGCCAGAGGCAGGGAAGTAATGGGTGACATGGCAACAGTAGAGGAAGGGGATGTGATCATGCTAGAGGAGTCAATATTGATTACGGATCCAGCTGGAGGTGAAGAAGCAAGGTGAACGGAAATGTCCACCGCTTGGGGAGATGAGGCAGCCGCGGTCTGAGAGGTGGGCAGCACACTAGTCGGGGGAGGAAGGAGCAATGGAGGCTGCGTCTCCGTCGTGACTACCGTCCTTTTAAGCTTCTTTGGAGACGAGCCTCCCGTATCCTTGGTTGTTTGTTCTTTGGGGCCCCCAGATTGTGTCATTTCTGCTTCTTTTCTCTTCTGGGACCTGGTGATGGGGGGAGACTTGGAAGTCTCACCAGCTGATGGGGAGGCAGCAACGTCCTCCGTGGCGCTCGGCCCGCTTTTGAGTGCCTCATATGTAAGAGTTACCCCTTGTTGCTTTAGTTGTTCCACTTGCCCATCAACCCACTCCTTGGTGCGAGTTATGATTGGCTGGGTGATGGTATCCAGGTCCTCGACCTCTTGTTCATCCCAGTCGATGGAGGGGATCGCCAGGTCGGCAACCGCAGGGTACCTCGGGTGCACCAGTGTGGATTCATCTTCCTCTAGCTGGTCTGGCACCGGAAACAGCTGTACTCTTCTCAAGAACTGCACCGTCATCCGCATGTTGTGTCTCTAGCGGACCTCCTTATCATCTTTACAATCTGCCCAGAAATCTTCAACATGGTACAGGTGGGCGTATGCCAGCCCTAGCGCCTTCCTGACGTGGCCGTAGGGTTCCATTCGTGGGCAAGCCGTGTACCACTCAAGGTTGTACTCCTTGAGTTCCTTTTCTGAGTTACCGGCGCATTGAGATGTTTGCAGCCGATACTGGCCCTGGCCGAGGATCATGGGATAAGGGATCCCTGCTACATGTTTCTGGCTGAAAACTGCCTGAATATGTTGGAGCTGCCGGGAAAGCTCCAGGAGAATAATCCTATCATTTGGGTATCTGGGCAGCTTGTTCGGCCGTTTCGTGAATCCCTGGGCACAGATGTAAGTAAATTTAGGGAACTGAATGTACAGAAAGGCATACTCCCTCAAGAGTGCCCTGGCGCTGTGAGATACCCTTCTCTCGAAGTCCCCAGCTATCAGTATGATAATATGGCCTATGAAGGCATCATTGATCCGGCGGTACTCCTTTTTGAAGTAGCGGTATTGTAGCTGAGGGTACCTGTCAAAAGGCTTAAGCCCTCGTTTGTGATCTCCATTCGGCACCATGAAGAGCCCACTATATTGCCTCTTATCCGCCAACGAGTACACCAGGTACGAGGTCATATAAAACTTGTTGCTCTTCTTAACATTTACGAACTGCTCGTGGAAGCAGTTGCTGATGATACTCCCCCAGTCAAATGAGATCTTGGTTTCCACATCTTCATTTCCTCGTATGATCTGCTCAATGTAGTAAGCCATCCACTCCTGGAAGTAGGCTGCTGCTGGGAGGCCCATGACTCGGCTTAGCATAGTTACCAAGTTGTGATAGTCTTCTTGAAAATCACTGCGGAACAGCTCTTGGGGAACTTTTGCAGCGCTGCCCCGCTTCTCCTTCAACCAATAAACGTTGATTGACTTCTTGATGTTCAATGGACTGGCATCCCATGCCGCCTGACACTGCTCTAAAGTGGGGATTTGCATATGTGGGAATGTCAGAATGTGGAATGTTTTTCTAATTCCTTCCGCAGACATGTCGGCAAGGATATTCCCTTCTTTGTCTACGATTGTCCGGGTATCCGTCTGATAGGCTTCTCGGCAAGCCATTACCAGCTCAGGGGCTATTAGAGACGGTGGGAAGCCAGCAGCTTTAGTGATTCTACTTTGGCGTATCAATCGTGCATTCTTTGTCTTGGGATCGACCTTGACCCTCTGGGTGAACTCATCTATGTCCACTTGGCCTATGTTGGTGTTCGAGATCTCTTTCCAGTCAGTTGAAACCTTTGACTGGAGCGGTTCACCCTAAAATTGGAACTTCATTTGGTCTTTGTCGTCTTTCCCACTAGCAGCCCTTCTGGATTTCTTACCCTTGTCCTTTTCGGTAGAGGCCCCTGAAGTTCCCACGGCCGATTCCATATATCCTGCAGGCAAAGGGCGAAGTTAGCACAAGAAAACACCGAAAACGTTAATGTTAGTCCGTATTGCGAGCATGTTATATAACCAACCATTCAAATGCATCATAATTTTAATTCTCTAACGACATTGATTTCACATCAGAGCATTTGACAAATCCGGGCCCGGAGGGCCGGACTTCCCTGGCAGGAATGCTGTCAGGAAGGGAAAACACGAGCGAAAGCTCCCGGAGACATCCGTTGGCCAGATTTTAATGTTTTAAGGGGTCTATGATGAAGAATGACATGTTTTAGGACGTGGGTCGAAGTTAGATTTTCAATTTGGATTGATTTGGATCGATTTGAGGAGCTCTGGAGGTTTCCGGCCGGAAGGCAGCCTGGTAGAGGAAGCCGGCGGCGGGCATCGGGCGGAAGTCCGGAGGCCAGAGCCCGGGAGGCAAAAAGGATGGCCGCATTACGTTTAGCTTACCAGCTTTATACCAGATGGCATTCGGGGCACTGGGACCTAGAGGCCGGGAGGCCGCTAGCTGACGGCCGCCGTGTAATTTTGATTGTTTCGAACGGCGGCGGTGAGCAGACTACCGGGGCCCGGAGCTCGGAAAGACGGGAGACACCGCCCGCTGCAAATGAATAGGCTGGGACAGTGAAGAGGTAACCGGGGTTCGAGACACGGAGCGCCGTTGGCGGACGGCCGCCGGGGAACCCAGGGACGCACAAGCAACAGCGGCGGCGAAGGATGGACCGGGACCCGGAAGGCGGGCCGACGTGCCCCGACGGCCGCCACAAGATGCTTGCTCTGGTCGAAACGGCGGCGGCGAAAAGGACCACGGGGCCCGGGGTCAGCAAGACAAGGAATGACGGCCGCCGCGAGGATTCTGCGATGATCGGAGCAGCGGTGGCGTCGGGGAGACCGGAACCCGGCGATCAGAAGGATCCGCGGAGGGGGCCGCCGTGTAATTTCAACAAAGCTAGGGCGACGGCGGCGGTGAAGGACATTCCGGAGCCCGAAGGTCGGGCAGCCGGAATGGTTCTGCCGTGTACAGCGGCGGAACCGTCACGGAGTTCCGGGGACGGAACTCCGGACGGCCAGGCCTGAGGGATCCGGGGGACCCGGAAACATGGGATAGCCGGAAGACCTTTATTTTAAACAGCGAAAAGTTAAGGGCGGTAGCCCGGGACGGGAAACCCGGAGGCCAGGGCCCGGAAGGGCCGACCTCCGCCGGATGGGTTCGTGGCTCAGATCCGGACGACGACGGAGGGTCTCGGGCCCGGCGGTGTTCTTCGCACTGTGCGAAGAACACCTGCGACACGGACAAGTCCCGGGAGACGAAAATTGCGACTCCGACGGGGCTCCGAAATATTTGAGGATGTGGGTTTGGGGCGCAACGCAAAGGGTGTTCATTTTATGCAATTAAATTCGGTTGCTCAATTTATTTAAATCCTCAAAATGATCAAAAATAACGGGAGAGCGAACGAGGATGGCCTACCTCCAACTCGCTAAGCGGGACGATGATGGGATGCACCGGGAGTTGTCGGAACGATGTTGAGGTCGATCGTGACGAGGGTGATTGCAGTGGGCTCCAATTCCGTCGCTGCTCCAATTCGTTCAATTCACAAAGTTAACAATGAAATTGGGGACCACGGTTTATATACCCAACCGCTCATTAATGCCGTATTAAATGCATCGTACGTCCGCACCAAAAGTAGTTGAGATTTCAAATTCGAGTCGGCGGTGGCAACGAGGGCCTCGGGATCCGGCGGGCGGGAGGCTGCGCGACAACGGCCGCCGTATGAGTTTTGGCGACTTCGGAAAGCGGCGGCGACGGAGCGACCAGGTCCCGGATGGCAGGGTGCAGCGAAGAGTTTGCCGCCGTTTACATTTTGCACATTGTTTGAATGGCGGCAGTGAAAGGGACCACGGGACCTGGAAGGCGGGCCGACGTGCGTCGACGGCCGCCGGGTTATGGCCGTTGCGGGCGGCAATCACGGGGCGGAAGTCCGGCGGCGGACTTCCGGCCCCCGGGGCCCGAAGGAGCGGACGCCGGTCGGGAAATCCCTGAATAGCAACGAACGGCCAACAGCCTGGCGGACTCCAGAGGGTGGAAGGATGCCCCGGAAACGCCACCGGGGCGTCAAAAGCAGGAGGGAAACCCGAAAAGGGAACCCCGGAGGCTCGGGCCCGAAGGCGACCAGGGCCGCCCCAGAGCCCGAAAGGCCTAAGGAACGCACAAGCCCCCGGAGGGCAGGAAAAACAAAAGGGAAACCATGGCCGATGTTAGAACGATTTTTAGGGTAATACCAACCATGCAAAATGCCAAAAAAAAGAGGGGCACGCAAAACGAGGCACCCCCGACAGACCCGACAAGGCAACAAGAAAAGAGGGTCCCCGTTCCCAACGGGGCGTGTGTGCTGAGGGCACAACAGTGGCTACTGAACCATATATTTTAAAGGAGTGTGAAATGCTATGTCTCTTTTGCTTAAATATGGTCTTTCACCTAATGAAAAGAGATAGATCCCACACCCAAAATATAAGGTGGTTCACTCAATCTAATGTATGTATGATGAAATTATGCCTAAATTCAATGATATTGATGCAATAAACTGATAAAATGGATTGATTATTGAATGGAAATTAAAGAAAAACAACTTGTTTGAAAACACATTGTGTAATGCAAAAATACCTAGAAATGAATGCAAACTGTAACAAAAATGGATGAAACTGAAAGTGTGCACCTGACATATTGAAGGAGGTTGGAAATGACATTTGAAATGTTGTTGATGGTGGAAATTTAGCCTACTGGGACTCATTTTCCATTATGGGCGAATTAGTCCTAGTTCTGTGAAACTGACTCGAAACCTGTTTTAGACAAAAGAGTATCTAGAAATGCAGAAATCCCTGTTCAGGCTTGGAAATGGGACTCATTCACCACTAGTGGTGAATGAGTCCACTTTTTAATTTTTGAAGATCCAAAAGAGGAAACAGGAGCTCCCAATCTACAATTTGGCTTTCTACAGGTGTCCACTTTTGAAACTCTAATTTCTGAACCTGAAAGTGAGTTTTTGTTGATATTTTGACTTGTTTAATGAAGAGAAGACTTAAAAAAATAAATCAATGCAATATTCAATAATTTATAAGCCTCCAAGATGTTTAAATCTGCAAACACAAAAGACAGGAGAGAGAAATGGTGAATGTTAGGGCATGGGGGTTTGACTTGGTCAAACCCCTTTTAGGTAATTAAACCAAAATAGAGAAAAAATGGAATGAAGTAGAAAAAATGGATTCGATACCTTGCCATGATGTTTTATCTTGAATTTCTACAACAAAATATGAAGAATCTTCCCTTGAATGTATGAAAATTGCTATCTTAATAACATGAAATGATGAAACCCTAACTTGTTTGACTTGAGATGGAAGAATTATGGATGAATAATGAGGAATGGTTTGTGAATGAGTTAAGAGATGTAAATCAGGGTTAAGAGACTTGATTTATAGGAAATTCACCTTATTTGTCTGTTAATTGGATCCCTAAGGCCAACATGTAAAAATAATATTAAACTTAAATTTTAGTTTTTCCCACTTAAAGGTCAAAATCGACCCAAATGGGACTCATTCACCACCCATGGCGAATAGGTCCCACCTGGATGGGACTGATTTACCATGGATGGTGAATGGGTCCCATGAGGGTCATTTTTCCAGCTAAGATGCCAAGAAATAAGGAAATAAGGTTTTTGTGATGACTTTGTCAGTTATTTGATCAATTTAAGCCTCAAGATGCACAATATGGGTTAATACGGGCCTATTAGTGATGATGTAATGGTCAATTAGGGATTGGGACACAAAATTCAATGTGAAAGTGTGATTAGATACACTTTACAACATTAAAATGAGGTCCACATAGCCTAAGAAAGCACAAGAACCAATGTGAATGTGTAAGACACATTACAACACTAGTTTAACATTAAGTTTATTTTACAAGCCTTCTAGATTTATGTTAAGATGCATTTAAATACATTTTATAATGTTGAATTAGGGGAAAATGGGTTCATTAAGTCTAGAAAAGTGTGAAAGTCCTTTACAACACTTTACAACACCTTTACAAGACATTGTTAAATGCATTTGCAAGGGTCCAAGACCTAGTGTGGACATGAAAAAAACTTGCAACACCAAATCAAGGCCTCCAATTTATCATCAGATCAAGCAAGTTTCCTTTTTTCTATGGTACAACTACACATTTTGATAAACTTTATATTTTATAAAGTTTTCCCTATTTATTTAGGGTTTCATGTTGACCATGAAAGTGTGTGGGCCTAAAGTTTTTTTTTAAGTTGTTTTGATGGAAACATTATCCCACATTAGCAATGATAGAATATTTTTTTCTATTTAAAAAGATTTGCAGTCCCTCTTATTGGTGTGAGAAAGTCTCACGAGAGGTTATCTTGCTTTATGGTGATTGGTCACTTGTTGGCATGACTTGGTTCCTTGTGCTTGAACTTGGTGATTTGGAGTCTCCTTGGCCTGAGAGGCTTATTTTTTTAGCTTTTTTGCATTATGTGGTCGTATGGTGTGACCGAGAGCTTCAAGAGATTCCAAAGTGTCTCTATAGGCCTTTTTTTCATTTTTGCATAACTTTTGCAAACAAAGGCTGATTTTCGCAAACCGCATATCAACGGAAAGGTATTTTCAACACCTTTGTAATGGTTGAGGAATTTATCTCATATTTTCTATTTGGTGATTCTTTTAATCCATTTAAGTTCAATATTGGTTTCGCTTTATTTGCATTATTTCAGAGTTTCTATTTGTTGTTGAAGGTTACTGTCTTTGTTTTTTTGGAGTTTTGTCATAGTAGAGTATGGGGATTACACAATGGAGAAATGATATATAGAAGAACTTGAGATGGCTTCATCTTTTTCCATGCCTATAAATCTTGTTCCCCTTCTTGGTATTGATGGTAATAAATTTGCATGAACTTGCAAAAGGGATCATGTCCTAGGAGTTATTACAATGCATATTGATGATGTCACCTTGGATTTTATTGATCATTTTGAGTGTCCATATACTCTTTGTATTAAAATTTGGGAAATACATGGAGATCCTGATACTTAGCCATTCCCAGATGATCCTATTTCAGATTGTCTTGTGCCTCTTCATTTTTTAGACAGGATACCCTATGATCATACTACTATGTAGGAGTTTAAAGTTTTGGAATACTTTGAGTCTTTAGATGAGGATGGCGACGGTTCTTTAGATGCTCCTTCTTCTCCATCAAAGATAGTTGATGTAACTTTTCCTTTAATGATTCATTGTGCATAGTCATTGATTAAGACTCCTATCATTCCTATTCTATAGGATCATTCATTTTGTGCTGATGATTCATTGAATACATCCAGTGATTCATCACAACCAGAATCTCAATGTGTTCCTGATTGGGATTCTTATTTGTTAGACATTGGTTCATTGTTCATGGAATCTCAAATTTTAGATTTGGAGGACACATTTGAGGGTATATCTCTCCTATTTGATGATAGTTGTGGTACAATTGTTGTCACCCCATCTCAGTGTTTGGAGAGTGTTCAAGATCAGTTTCCAGTGGTACCTTGTTTTTCACCTTTTGTTGTGATTGGGCATGTTCCTGATTGGTTTGTGGCATCATTTTCCAAGTATTTAATTATTTTTCTTAGTTAATCATCACCAATGTGACATCCTTATGACACTATATTGTTATGGTATTATTCATTTAGTATAGTATACATTGTTCTTAATTCAAGAAGGTTAGTCATACATCTACAAAGCTAGATAGCTTTAAAATAGGATAAGGATAAAAGATGTACCAATCTTAACCAATGGATAATAAGGGAATTAAATATTTGTAATTTAAATTAAAATTAATTATAAAAATACAACTAATAGTGTTATTGAGGTCCCACCCTTATGTATTTTACTAATGAAAATGTGAAATTATCAATTCAAATTAATACACCCTTATATTTTACTAAAGAAAATGTGAAATTACCAATTCAAATTAATAGACCCTTATATTATACTAAAGAAAGTATGAAATTACCAATTCTAATTATTACACCTATGATGCAATCCATAGTTTTTATAATACACACATCCTTCAGATTTATGGGCATCTTATAGCACTCTCATACATTGGATTTATAACATCTTATGTTAACATCTCTTTTTATAATTTGCCAAATTAATTTTATGACATTCATTTTAATTAGGAAACTCAGAAAAGTAAGACACTATCAATTTTATGATTTTAATATAAATCTCCACACTATAATGACCAAGGTGGCTCATTTTTACTCTTCTCAAGGCAACTAGCTAGAGATCTAAGTTTCCAATTGAAAATAGTGTTTCTTGATATGAAAAATAGGTTTTATGGTTGCAATCATTATCTTTAACCCTTGAGGGAAATATTCAATTCATGTAGGTTTTGAATGAGATTTGAAGTATGAAATTTTATAGGGTGCAATGATTTAACTTGATTCAATTCAATTTTATTTATTTTTATAATAAAAGTGATTTTTGGGATAAGCTTCCTTATCCTAATGATAATAATTATAAATTTTTTATTATTAACTATATTTAATTTACATTCTCCTTCAAAGTGATCATACAATTTATTTTTGGAAATAGAAAACAATAATTTTTAAGAAGTTAGGAAATATTGCAAAAGGATTTTCAAATAATAACAACTATCAGTAATACCAAACAAATGAAAATCCAAGGAGGTTTTTCAGTGAAACCCCACCTCCAAGACCAAAATGAAAATAAAAATCTCATAAACCAAACAATCCTAAGGAAAAAATAGCATTGTTTGCTTCCTCTCTTTTGGAAGTGTCATTCTCCTTGACTTGCTCAAGTATATCTACCATTTGAGTTACTAATTTTGTCAATATACTTTTGCAATACTTTTCTATATGTTCAACATTGTTGTAGATTTGACATATCACATTGGCATCCACTAGTGAAGTAAGATAATTCCTACTTACAAATTTTTTGTACTCATTTCAAATTTGCAATCCATAGCTTTGTGACCATACTTATTGCAAATGAAACAATAGCCCAAAAATCCATGATTGAACCTATTTTTGAAAAATCTTCTTACATGAAAAAGGTCTTTCTTGAGGCCTGATTGGAATGAAATCTGCTTCTTTAGGGTTATTCAGATTTCCAACCTTTGCTTTCTCCAATTCCCTTTTGAGTAACTAGATTTCTTTCTCAAGTTTTGCGCATTCATTTTTCTTGGATTCAATTAGGGCATTTTTTTCTTTGTTCTCCTTCCTTGTACATTCCAAGTCTTCAAGAACAAAGATAAGTTCACCTTCAAAATCATCTTCACCTTCTTCTTCTACAATCTTTTCTGAATTTTCAGAGATCATCATGGCCACGAATAGGGATTCTCTTCTTTCATCATCTGATGAGTATTGATCTGCTTCTTCTAAGGAGCTATAGTCTTCTTTGGAAAGAAGGCTCCTCTTAAATTTGTTCCTTTTAAAACCATTGCTGCTATTTTCATTTTCTCCAAAAGGTCATTTATAAGAATAATGACCAATTCTTCCACATTTAAAACATTTGAAAGGTAGTTTACCTTTACACTTTCTTGATCCCTTCTTCAACTTTTTCACAAAGTTTGCTTCTTCTTCCTTAGATTCACTGGGTGAGCTAGATGTTCCTTCTTTCTTCACATCTTTAAAATCAACTTCTCTTTTGTGTGTATCTTGAAGTTTATTTCTCATCTTATAAGTAGTGAGAGACCAAAACAACTCTTCCATGGTAAGTTTCATCAAATCTTTGGCTTCTTCAATGGCAGAAACCTTTGAATCAAATCAGTGAGGGAGAGTTCTAAGAACTTTCTTCACAACCACTAAATCATTTATTTCTTCACCTAGTCCTCTGATTCCATTGACTCACTTCATCCACCCAAAGAAAATAGCTATTGATGTTTTCTTCTTCTTTCATCCTCATGTTCTCAAACATTGTTCTATAAGATTGTAATTTTTCTTTCTTTACACTGCCATTTCCTTCATAGAGATTTTTGAGTTTATCCCATATCTCTTGGGCTATCTTACACTACACAACCTTAACAAATTCTAATTTTTTTAACCCACTTAAGATAACATTCTTTACTTTAGCATTGTTTTCATGGGCCTTCTTTTCATTATCATCTATAGTAGGATGATTAGGTTCAATATAATCATCCTTTGCATCTCTCAAAACATCATACTCTAGTGAAGTGAGATAAGTTTCCATCCTTACACTCCAAAAGGTATAGTTGCTTCCATAAAATATTGACACTTTAGAAGAGGAATCTTTTTGAGCCATGTGTTATAATCTAAGATCTACCTTCAGTTGTTAGGTTGCACCAAGGAACTTAGCTCCGATACCAATTGTTAGAAAAATATGATATACTAAGAGGGGGATGAATCAGTATATCCCTCAAATTTATCCAATTCAACTTTATCAACCAAAAAATAATTATTGCCTCAAATAGATAAAGTATCAAGTGTAATTTAAATGCAAAAGCACATAACCATAACAATAGATTTACATGAAAAACCATAAAAGAGAAAAACCACAGTGAGCAAGTTGCTTGGAGCTATTGTGCAAATGCAATATGACAAATAAAAATGGGATTTACAAAAGGTTTCATTGGCTACAACCCAAAGGAAGCTACAAATCCCTAAAACATAATTTTTATTGCTTCAACCAAAGGAAGCTACAACTCCCTACAAATTACAACACTTATAAAAAGAAGCTACAACCTTAGTATAAAATACTTGACATAATCCACCGATCTTGATCATCACTGCAACACTCTTCACGGTGGCATAATCTTCAAGACATATGCTCAAAAACCTCTACTACCTTCAATTCACTGCTTTCAACACACTGCATTACACATGCACTCACACATACATCTTCACACATTACATACCCTTCAATTTTTTGCAACAAACTTGACCTTTTATTTGTATCCTTCGTAAGATTCAAAAATTTTCTCCTTATCGGCCAAGATTAAATGTGTAAACATGAAATGTTAAATAGCCATTACTTTCAACTCCTAAAACATCCATGATAAGAGAGAATCAAATGTGGTCCAAAATAGGAGATAATCAAGACCTATTTTACCTTAGCACACACCTCCATTATAGGATACACTTCAAAGATTTGGTGCAAAAACCTCAACATTCCAAGTCAGCCCAACAAACACTTAACCTTCCATGCATCAACTCCAAACCACAAGTGATACTGGAGAGACCAAATAACATCATGCATATCACTTTACAAGCATTATATGACATGCATAAACATTCTCATACACTACTTTCACAAAGTTATGCTACATTATGCTCGCACAAATAAAAACTTTGAATCCAACAACCCTTGTAACCCAAGAAAACACACTCTTGAGATAGAACATTGAAAACCATACTTGTGGTTCACCTCAACACCTAAAACTTGAAATGAGAGAACATACATATAACTTGAACTTATCCTTCAAACAATAAGATCATATATTCAAATGTAAAGAAATACAGAGCATTCCTCTGATCTTTTCTGACTACAACAACATAGTCTTCACTTTGTTGACTTTAGAAAAAAAATTGGTAACTTCTATGCTCTGAAAAATATGTACATACATACTTCACACCTATCTTTGTCTAACTTCCAAACCACAAGGACATATCTCAAATGTGGAAGAATGAAAACTATTCTCTTGAGATTCTTAAGTAGAACGTCTTGAACCATTGACTACATGAAAACTTCTCATAATTTCTTTCATACTTATGCAATGTCTTACATCAAGGAACAATGAATACAACATTTACTACACCATAGACAAGAATTACAACTCTCTTCATCAACATGAAGAACCATTAATTTTTATCAACGCTCACCAATTCATGGGAAAAAGGAGATGTAGTACAACTATGTATAGCATGCTCATGATATTCATCATCACGTCCAATACTTCACAACACTTTTGATCATCACATGCAATGTTCTACATTACCACTGTTGAAATCAATGATAACACATGCAACAAGTGTGTGTATGAATATTCCATATGGGAAAAAATATTATGATTAGATACTTGAAATCATAGAATTATAATTTCATTCCTTAGATACTAACCCTTATTAGAGGTTCTTAGGTATGTAAAACTATGAAATTGTGTGGTAGTTTGATAAAAGATGACATTTTTGGGATTGTGTGTGAGAGATATCTTATTCTTTTCTAGGATGATGCATGGGAATAAAATAGTTCTCTTTGTGCGAAATTTACAAATCTTTTGGAAATAAAAAATAATTCTATTGAAGTTGACTAGATTTATGCTCTTAATTTTAATGTCTAGTCTTGTGGTATGATGTAAATATTTAGAAATAGAAACCTAAATATCTTTTCCTAGGTCAACAAATATCTCTCTTAGTTAATCATTTAGCTCATATTTTAGCATCCTAAAATGCCTCTTTAGATATAAATTTTGATTTCCATAATGGTGCTTGAAATATTATAGGATCTACAATGTGTAAGGTAGTTATAAAATTATTTTGGAAGATAATATGGATGTTAAAAGCACTAAGGTTCAGAAAAGAGTCTATCATCCTAAATTTTGGGATAAGGTTAATTCTTTCATATTTCTTGAAACTTTAGATAATTTTTTTCATTATGATAATCTTTAAAAAGGAGGGGTTGTTGATCCCAATCAAATTATTCTTTTCCTTCAAGATGAAGAGTTTGGTAAAAATCTTCCTTTAGCTTTCCTATTTTCTTCTTTTCTTCACATTTTATGGAAGGATTTTGATTCTATCCAAGAATCTCTTATGAATCAAACACAACCTCCTTTGAAAATAAAATCCCTTAAAATTTTACCTAATACCAGTCTTGGTTTGATCTACTTGAATATTTGGAAAGAGAGAAATTAGAAATTATGAATGTTACAACATTGTGACATATAAATTAGGTTTCAGGTAGAATAAGATCACGAAGAATCTAAAAAAACATATTAATTTTGGATTCAAGGTTATCAATTACTTTTTGATGGAAATTAAAAGTTCTAATGACTTGAATTTCTTGTAGCTTCTCCCTCTTTTTTCTCTTCCAGTAATGGCCCTCAGATTATTAGCTTACTCAATGAGAACACCCTCCTTTAGGCTTGGTAAAAATTAATGTTGATGGTGCTTCAAAAAAGTATTTGTAAAAATGTCAGCATGAGTGGTGTTTTTTATGATCCTAATATTGGAGTCAAGTTCTAGTTTGTAGGTAGTCTTGGTGTTAGTTCTAATAGTTTTATGGAGTTTATGGCCATTCATAAGCTCTTTTACATGCTAAGCAAAGGCGTTTCATAGATATTACTATAAAATTTGATTCTACACTCTTGATTGATCATTTCAAAATGTCTTGCTCTTGTTTCAAGCAATAGTAGTTAAATGATTGTAAGAAAGACATCAACATCCTCATTCATCATTTCAATTTTGTTAAGTGAGACCATACTAGAAGGAAAGGAAATCGAGTTTCTTTTTTAGACAAAATCAACTTCTAATTAGAATGACATTATAGTTGATAGTTGAAATAAAAGGATTGCCTTCTAAAATATTAATGGAAAGTTCAATGATTTTGCGAATTTTGATTCCAATACCTCTTTGGATTTATAATTATTGTTGGTGTGCTAGTTCTTTTCATGTCCTTCTATTTATCAATTATGTTTGACTTTATTATTACTATTTTAAATGAATTTTGTATTGATCTAATTTTTTAACATAAAGACAAATTTTACTTCTAATATTGAAAACATATATAATGTTTAATGGAACAAATACTTAAATACCCTCTCTATCTTCAATCTATTTAAATTTTCTTGATTTACTAAAATTGATATGTCATGAATCTTTTTAAGATAGGTGTACCTATCTTCTTATTATCAATTGTTATTTTAATATACTTGTCTGCCTTTATATTAAAAAAGAAAGATTCTAAGCGAAAACCTATCTGCTATTAAGTCAAAGATGAAACGTACAATAGATAACCTAATGCGCCCATGGGTGCAAAGAACCCCAGCTCAAAGTAAAGCGAATGGGGACTGGAGGCTCCAAGTGAATTATTCAACAACGTTCAATGGAGTTGATTATTCGTCTACGTTCAATGTAGTTGCTTTATTCATCGACTCGAACCCCGTAGGTCACCTATTCTTACGTGTGTACCTTTCAACGCTTCTTTCTTAAGGAGTACGTCTATCTTTAGTTTCCACTTTGGCGATACCCTTCGCCCAAGCCCATTTGCGTTGGTATATATAGAGAGAGAGTTACGAAGGCTTGAGTAAAAGATAACCCCACAGCTCGAAACAAACAATTTGAACAAGGCATTTGGATTTGGGTATATCAAAAATGAAGGGAATGAAGGTTGAGGTGACAGTGCCGACCCATCTGAGATGCCCCATCTCGTTGGAGGTGATGAAGGATCCTGTCACTCTCTGTACCGGCCTTACATACGATCGCCACAGCATTGAAACCTGGTTAGATGCCGGCAACAATGTCTGTCCCATCACAAACCAGATTCTGCATAATCGTGACACAATTCCAAATCACGCTCTCCGTCGAATTATTCAGGATTGGTGTGTGGCCAATAGCGCCCGTGGAGTCGAGAGAATTCCTACGCCCAAGGCACCTCTAGATCCTGCACGCCTAAATGCAATTCTCGCAGAGATTTCGTCCGGCGAGAAGGAATCCATACGCAAACTGAGGCGATTGGGTGGGGAAAGCGATAGGAATAAAAAATGCATCGCCTCGTCAAATGCATCCTCTATTCTCGCCTCCGTTTTTGCCAAGCACAGTGCTCAGTCTTTGAATCGGTCGCAACACTCAGTAGAGATTTGCGAAGAGGCTCTGGGGGCTCTGATTATGACTTTACCCTTGTCTTCCCAGGCCCTGGATACGCTTGCCTTATCCGAAGCCATTGCTTGTCTTGTATGCAATCTCCGAGAGGGCAATCCCGAGGCAAAGAAAAGTGCTGTTACAATTCTTCGAGAAATGATTTCCAAGGATAAATACAGAGGCATCATAGAAAAAAGCGAAGGATTGGCAGAAGGGCTGGTGCTACTTCTGAGAGAACCCATATGTCCAGGGGTGACAAAATCAAGCCTGACCATTATATACAGCATTGCCCTGTGGAAAAGGTACAGGAGCAAGGTCGTAGAGGCGGGGGCTGTTCCTTTGCTGGTAGAGATGCTTGTAGACGGAGATCGGAGCATTTGTGAAAGGGCATTGTTGGCGCTGGACGTCCTTTGCCACTGCACTGAGGGCCGATCGGCTGCTTCTACGCATGCTTTAACTCTACCAGTGGTTGTTAAAAAGATGTTGAGAGTGTCTGCTTCAGCAACCGAATTGGCAGTTTCTGTTTTGTGGAATATTTGCCAGAATTCCTCGGACGGTGGGCCCATCTGGGAATCGTTGCAGACAGGCGCCTTCGACAAGTTACTCTTGTTAGTGCAGGTGGGATGCTCTGAGCAAGCCAGGGATAAATCAACCAAGTTACTCAAACTTTTCAACGCTTACAGACATGATTGCGAATGTGCGGAGACACTCCATGTGCGTCATGTCAAGCGTTCCTTCTAAATTAAGTAATTTGGCGACCATCGGGCAACAGAGAAACTATTTAGTGTAAATATGCACATTTTTTAGGGGTTCTTTTGAAGACTATATACAATTGATCTATTTGCAAAATTCCGACATATTTATCGAGATGCCTAATGCATTTCAATCTTTAAAAACCGAAGGTTTGGAAAACGTATGAGAGAACTAAGGAGAAAAATATAGACCAAAAATCTCCAAAATTCAAGCCTAATATAAAACCTACGAGCCGTGCTGGACCGAGTCCATCCCGGAGAAGGAATATTTTAAGTTATGCAACTGACAAACCAATAATTTTTAATCGTACTGATTTATTTTGATAAATGTGTAGTCATTTATATTATCAACAGTCATTTATGGCAGATCTGGTATTTTTAGCGAAGGCATGTTTCTATTTGAGTTTTCCGAATTCAGTTTGTCTGGGAATGGTTGAAAACCCCCGAGAGGTTCTGCAAGCCATTCATCGTTTTTAGCCAGTTTTTTTTACTGTTTTTAGCCACTTTTTAAAATTATATATATAATTGATTAAAATTTAAAAGTATGTAATTCTATTTCTACTCAAATACTTCCTTTCAATCCATCCCCTTT
>VDFB02045988.1:0-21721 GCA_007258455.2 Sequoia sempervirens
GTCTTCTTATAAGGGCACGACAATCTATTCAAATCCTCATGGTCCCATCCTTCTTCTTCACCAAGATAATAGAAGAGGCAAAGGGACTCTGTAAGAGCTAAAGATTAGCTCTATACCTAAGACCACCTACAAAAACAATGGATTCCTTCCACAAGAGAGTATGCATGGAAATGGTTTTACTTGATATTAAGACCTATCAATATGATGATGAGGTATGAATTGTATTGCAAATTAGTACAATGGCATTGCTTATATAGGAAAGGTGAGGAACATGATTAAACAAGATTGTGACATGTGTCTTAATCCTATGACATGAGACAACTAACTCATAACAACCTAGGAATCAAGCATTAAATGCTAGAAAGATAAGATCTAGATATGCCAACTAAGAATTCTACAAGGGATCTTATAATCCTAAGTAAACTTAACATGTGAATAAGTCCCCTAAATCCCTATTAAGGTAATTTACTCTGTACAAGACATATATTCACACCAATAGACTCGAACTAGGCTTAATGTGCCCCATATCAAGCAATTCCTTAGTGAATTTTTTAATCTATTCCTTGAACTTTTTGAGATGTCGATAAGGAGTGATGATAACTAGTTTGGGACCCTCCAACTCAATAACATGCTCGAATCCTCTATCTAGAGGTCTACCTAGAGGAATCTCACCAAAAACCAAACTATGCTTATCCAATATTGGTTGAACATCTACATGGTGTAGAGTGTTATCCTTAGTAGGGGTCTTAGATGAAATTAGACACTACATTTCCCATGCTACATCACCATGCCTAATGATGCTTTCCATCTATTTTGTTGGCATGATCTTGGAAGTGCCATTAGACATACCCCTCAATACAATCCTCTTGCCATCTACTCTGAATTTTAGCTCCGTAGTCTAAAAATTTTGAGAATACTTCATGATGGGCCTAGATATTAGCTTATTTTTTGCTACTTTCATACATACATTCAAATACTTTTTAATGCATATTCTAGACAGTGCTCCTATATTATACTATCCTTTCATATCTATTATGCAGACTTGAACCTAAAATATAATGATGGAAATATGGTTATAATATAACTAGTATTGTATGGTTTATATGAAGATGTGTATGAAATGTTGATGGAATGCTATGTTTAGATTGTGATAGTTATCCTTATGTACATGCTTTGCAAAATTAACTTTTTTGCAGCTAAAGAGGAACTATGGTACGAAGCAGTTGCAGATTGAACCCACAACAAAAGGAGATTGGATCAGTGAAACAGGGGAGTTCTAGGTTAAGCTGAATGCAATAATTGTTGATTAAAGGCACTTGATGAACGTTGAACGTGTGTTATTATAACTATTTAATAAGTGTTGAAGAAGAGGAGTCCTTTGATTGATAGGATCTTGACAAGTGTTTGTGTTTACATGCAAGTTTGATCTGTAGAGTTTTAATCCTATTAAAAATCTTCATTTTCAGTTAGATTGAACAATTCAAGTCTTAACTCTACGCTCTAATATCTGGGAGTGGAGCTAATGATTTCAATTAAGTTATTGCTTTGAATAAGATTCCCTCAATCTTGTATATAGTTGTTGGTTGAATCCGTAGATAAGTTAGTTGGTTTTTCAGTTTTATGTTATGAGTTATTTTTAATTTCAAGACATGAAAAATATTTGGAATGATTGAGTACAATCTAAGAAAATATCTTTTGTAATCTTTCATGATATGCAATGAATGAAGTTAATTTCACTGGATGCGTAAGATTAGTAAGTTAGATTTGGTTTCATTTCAGTGAGAAAAACCACTTGAGCAGGCCACTCAAGGTACTGTTCTTCACTTAATTTTCCAATTATTCATTTATGTTTAATAGTTATTTTTCATTTATTATTACTTCATGAACTATATGCAAGTTAACTAGAATCTCAGATCTTGCTTATTATTGTTAATGAATGCTTATGAATATGCATGCAATGGCTAACCAATAGTACTCTGAAGGTTAAATTAGCTGAGTCAGTAGTTTTTATCACTTTTGAGTTGTAACAATATCATTTTATTAGCAATAGTTCAATTACAGTCTAAGTTGTAGGTACCCATAGCCACTACTTTTGGTTACATCTTTTACTGTTTTGTAATTCTATGAGTTTTTAGCAAGTAGAATCACTTGGATAGGGTAGCTTAAGTATTTTTGAGTCTCTGAAGGCATATACTATGTTGCACCATCACAAGTTCATAAACCTTGGGTTGAAATTTTTAATGTGGTCTTGCAATGTTGAGTGGACTATTCAGTTAGTTAAATCTCTAAATTGTGTAGGTATCACCAAGTTACAACACATTAGTTAAGACTCTACATTTTTGGCGTCATTGTCGAGGATGGTGCTATCTTCATAGACTTATTTTTTCAACTTTCATAGTTTACATTTTGTTTTAAGCATTAGGACTATTAGACTTAATATTTTTCAACGCCAAAAGATACACTAACATTGTGCAGGACCATTGAATATAAAGCCATATTTCATGTATGTAGAGGTAGAGAGACTCCTTAGGTAGATTTATTCCCTCTTCAAGACAAGAAGCCATAGAAGAAACTAGTGAATCTAGTACTCAGAGTAAAGGTAACACTGAAGAAGAAACTTCCTCTTCGCCAACATTTGGCACATAGATAGAGGGAACATACAACACCATGGGGGATATAGTGGATGATGGCCTTGAACCTCATTGGTCAAGGATATATTTCTCATATACCATTTCAAGACATTTGTAAGAATTTTTTGGAATTATTCCATAACCTTTATTAAAAGACCAAGAGGAGATAGGACATCCAATATTGGTAAATCATCTACAGGGGCTTCAAAAATAGAATTAAGCAACCTGTTGTACAACATGAAGGAGGACATTATCAACCATTTAGAAACTTAGTTGGATACTCTCCACATTAAGAAGGAGGAGGAAGCCAAGGCCATGCTCATTGAATACTATCCAAGCTGTAGGAAAAGAAAAGCCAATTGTAAATGCAAGAGAGTGGCTAGTATCCAGTAGCATAAGGCTGGAAACCCTAATTTTTAGCCAATTGAAGGAGATTAGGGTTCCAATTACAATCCATAATGGCCAACACAACAAAATCAGTGGCAACCTCGATGGAAAAAAGGCCAGTAGTGGCAGCAACAAAATATGAAATATCAACAACCTATGCTCCCTCTTCCACCACAACAAAAAGCTATAATTCCTCCATCAAATCCTACATTCCATCCACCCAAGAAACCAAAAATACCTAGCCAACTTGCACCTATACCTAACACTAAGCCTGTTCAATAGGATTATACTAACAAAGCTATGCAATACCCCACATATGGGGTAGAGGTGAGTAATGTCCACCTCAAATTAGGAAAACAACTTGTTGGTCCTTCATCCCATCAAATTACAAAGATGGAGGATGAGGAACCTGTAGTTGAAGCTTCAGAAAAATCACTTTTGGAACTTGAGTCAAATTAGGTGCACCAAACTACCTCAAGTCCAAAGCTACCTTTTCTTGAATGCCTAGCTATTCAAAAGAATCACACACAAGATGAGAAAGATATTTTAGGTTAGTTAAAATATGTGAGAATCAAGATACCACTCATCCAAGCTATCAAAGACATCCCTATCTATACCAAAACTGTAAGGGATTTAAGTCTTAAGAAACTAGGAAGGAAAAGAAAATATCCTCAGATAGTCCATGTCTTGGGAAACCTTACATATATCATGTTAGGGAACATTACTCTCCCTAAGTATAAAGATCCTATTAGTCTAGTAGTGGACATCAAGATTAATGGGACCCTCATTAAGAATACTTTGATAGATTTGGGGGCAATAATCAATGTCATGACAAAAGAGACAATGTAGTTACTTCAGTTAGCTAACCTCAAGCCCACATAAACTATTCTACAATTAGCTGATAGGTCAACAATCAAGTCTAAAGGAATTATTGAAGACTTGGTTATTACATTGGATTCTTCAGAATATCATGCCGACTTCATAGTTCTACAGCCAAAAGTTAATCTTGCAGGCTACCCACTAGGTAGACCCTGGTTAGCTACAACCTATTCATTTATAGGTTGTAGGTCTGGAAATATGATAATAGCCATGGAACAGTCACCAAGAAATTGGTTCTCTATCCTCCAATCCAACCTTATCATGAACTTGAGCAAACTATTTAGCCCACTTTGGATGAGGAAGATAACTATTCTCTGCAGGAATTGATGGCTATTGAATGCAACCCATTATTGGATGACTAGGATGAAGATGAGCTCATTGCTCACATAATCCAAAATGACTGCGACAGGAGCTTCCAACAACAAGACTGCCTCATATGCCTACAAGACCCCTTGCAAAGTATTATACCCACTAATTCTACAAAAGAAATATCTTAGATATTTCATTCATTACTACCTCAGCAGTGTGTACCTATCATATTGAGTCTTGACCTCTCATCTGTCCAAGAATCATCCAAGGAATTGGAAATTATGCCAGGGAGAAAGTTAAACATAAATAATGCCTTAACACCAGAGCAACAAAATTATCTACACATAGTGCTACATGCACACTCAACAACATATGCATGGGATTACCATGATATGAAAAGAATAGATCCCGATTTATGTATGCACAAAATTTATATCAATGATGGTTATAGACCCACTCAACAACCTCAAAGACGTATAAATCCTACCTTGAGGGAGATAGTGAAAGTTGAACTACAAAAGCTCCTTGATGCAGGTTTTATCTATCCAATATCAAATAGTGAATGGGTCTCAACTTTGGTAATTGTTCCCAAGAAAGGTGGGAAAATGGAGAGTTTGTGGACTACAAGGAACTAAATACAACTAGGAAGGACCACTTTCGTTTTCCCTTCATAGATCAAGTACTTGACTCTCTAGCTGGGAAAATGTACTTCTCATTTCTAGATGGTTTCAGTGGTTACAACTAGATTAAAATTGCTCCAGAAGATCAAGATGAAACTACATTTACATGTCCTTGGGGAACTTATGCCTACTTTGTTCTACCCTTTGGCTTATGTAATGCTCTAGCTACCTTTCAAAGAGTAGTACTCAACATATTTTATAATTATGCACATATGACTATATGGAGATATACATGGATGATTTCACTACCTATGGTGAAACTTATGAGGAAGCTCTCAATAATCTAGAAAAAGTGTTGAAAAGGTGTAAAGAACACAACCTATCTCTCATCAATAAAAAGTGTTTCATGATGATGACACAAGGATTTGTGTTGGGACACTTTATATCTAGTGTAGGAATTTAGGTTGATCCACACAAGATAAAAATAATATCTACATTACTTGTTCCACAAAAGAAAAGAGATATAAGAAGCTTCCTTGGTCATGAAGGCTAATATAGGCAGTTTATCAAAGATTTTAGTAAGATTGCTGCACCATTATTTGTTTTGTTGAGTAAAGACATTGAATTTGAATGGAAATCATAATGTCAACAATCTTTTGAAGAGATGAAGAAGGCCTTGACTCAAGAACCTATTCTATGAGGTCCTAATTGGACTATACCCTTTCATATACATACAAATGCTTTGGATTTTGCTATAGGAGCAGTTTTGGGGAAGAAAGAAGGTAACAAAGAGTCTACAATTTACTACAACCAAAATATTCAAGGAGCGGAATTAAACTATACTGTTACAAAAAAGGAAATGTTTTCTTTGGTTTATGCTATTAATAAATTTAGGCACTACATTACTGGTTATTCAATATTTTTCCATACAGACCACACAACAATCATATATTTGATGAACAAGCTAGTAGTTGGGGGTAGATTGGTAAGATGGCTACTCCTCTAAGAATTTGATATTACCATAGTCAAAAAACTTGGTAAGGCCAATGTAGTGGAATTTTTTTTGTCAAGACTACCAACAAAATCAGCTGAAGGAGTGGTGGATGATTTATTTCCAAATGAAAATCTATTTTCTATAAATGTGCACATTCCATGGTATTGCTGATATTGCCAATTATTTGGTAACATGACAGATTCCATCACACTTTTCTCCAAGAGAAAAGAGACAACAGATACATAAATGTTTCCCATATTCATGGATATCAGGTTTTCTATTTTACATTGGGCTATACAACATCATGAGAAGATGCATAAGGGAAGATGAAATATTTGATATTATGAAAGCATGTCATGATGAACCATGTGGAGCTCATTTTACAGCAAAAAGAACAACCTTTAAAATCCTCACAACTGGCTATTATTGGCCAACTTTGCACAAAGATTCTGTTAAATACATAAGGAGCTATGATAGGTGTCATAGAATGGGTAAACCAACTAGGAGTGATGAAATTCCATTACAACCTTGTTGGCATAGGGCTTCTAGTGTTTTCATTGATGGAAACTAAAGTCATTTCCATGGTCCGCAGATCAGTATCTAGTCATACTGACAGATAAAGTGAAATACTGTGTGTTACTAGCATAACACTTGAAGAACAGGGTATCCAGTCAGTTAGTTTATCTGTCTACTTCACCATATCATCATTTTGAGTTTTGGATCCCCAAAATTTCTTGTTGAGCACATATGTTATCTTATTACTAAATTTTGTGGTGTTGCATTAGTTGTTGTATGAGCTTGGAGGTCCGGTAGGATGTTTTCTGTCTATTTGCTCATTGTAGCCGACTTAGTGAATGTGGCACATTGTGGACGTGTAAAGTGAAATTATTTAAAAAAAATTATGTTCAAATATTTAATTATGGGTCCCAGCTATAGTTAGCTGACTTGTATGGCTGTGCATCAAAATTGTTCATGATTTGGGCCGATAGTTGATAATATTTCCAAGTTTTATTAAGGCCGACCTATAGCGACTTGATTTCTAGATGGGGATATATATAAGAGATTTGATATATCATTTGCAAGGTGAAGAAAGAACTGTGGTGGTATGTTACGATCATCAGGAAGAGAGATTAGGCAATTATGCATAGTTTCACTTGTGCATTAAGATTTAAATTATAGAGTGAGTTGTGCAGAGCAGAGCAAAATTGTTGAATTAGTCAGAAGGACAAAAGATTATCTATAGAGCTTAACTGGAACTATAATCAGGCATTGTAGATGCTATTTAATTAGTTCACTTTTTGGATCCATTCCAAATCATTGTAGGGCAGTGAGCCCATCCATTTTGAGCAGTGAGCTTTAGGCAGTGAGCCTAAATGCAAGTGCATTCCCATTTTGTACTTTTTCATTTTGGGTATACTCATATTCTATTGTGGATTGGCCATCCATCGTTGTTTTTCCCTTAACAGGGTTTCCATGTAAAAATTCTGGTGTTATGGGGTTGTGATTGTTTTCTTTCTGTTGATGCATGTTTCTTTTGTTGAATGGTTAAGTAAGTTAAATGATAGTATAATAAAATTGAATTTTTGCACAACACTAATTCACCCCCCCTCTCAGTGTTGCTTGTTTCCAACAATTGGTATCAGAGCTAGTTCCTCGGAAGAAGTCTTACAACTTGAGGAGATCTTGGAAAGTGTTTCTCAATGGATACAAGTAGTCTTCAACAACAACTTATGGTGGCCCTAGATGATCTTGACTAGATAAAATCTGAGAACCGGGAACTGCAAGAAAATCTTGAGAATTCAGAAAAGTTCATTCAGTCACTAAAAGACAAAATTAATGAATCAAGGGAGAAAAGAAAGGAATTATGTGGTCAACTCAAATAGAAAAACAAAATCATGGAATATGAACAAATTATTCTGGCTCTGAAAGAGAAAATATAAGAATGCAAAATTTTTTCTAAAGAGAATGTTTCCTTGAAGTGAGAGATGGAATCTATCATGATGAAAATGACTAAGGAGATTGAGGACAAAAAGAAGAATGAAGAAAATCTTGCACAGTCTTTGAAAGAAAAAATTGAACAATGTAGCCGACTAGATAATGAATTGGAGCAATCCAAGAACAATGAAGAAGTGCTTGAAAAGAAACTTGATGATCTCAGAGATGAACTTTCCACTGCAAATGAGTATAAGGAGAAATTCAAATCAAGCTTAGCCAAACTTGATGAACTGATCAAAGGACAGAGGACTGATGGTGACAAGCGAGGTCTCTTGGATATGAAGAAGGAGAAAGTTTCGAGATTTGTACAAGGAACTTCACGGACAAAAGAAATTCACGAGACAAGGAAGATTAGGACAAAGGGAGAATTAGATGAAAGAGGAGCGGGGAATAAATCCCATTAAAGGAACAACCAAATGCCGAGGGCCAATGGCTATTGTTATGTTTGCAAAAATTTGGTCATATGGCTTCTCAGTGTAGGAGTAAAATGAATATAGGTAGACCATTATTCTCAGGTCAGTGTTTTAATTGTTATAAGTATGGTCATAAGTCAAGTGAATGCAAAATTGTGATGAACAACTTTCATAGAGATGTCATATGCTATGCATGCAATAGATTTGGACATATTGTTAACCAATGCATATCAAGACAAAGTTAGTGGAACAGTTGGCCTGGATAGAGAAATTTTGTGTGCTACAACTATAAAAAAATTGGCCACATTGCTAGATTATGTTGGAACAGAAGAGGTCCGGTAAAACAAAACATGCAACAGGATGTCAAAGGAAAAGGAAAAGTCACTACTGATGTGATTAGAAAGAAAATGCAGAATAAATGGGTGAAGAAGAATCCCTCTATAGAAGGAAATGCACCAGCACCAGAAGAAACTTCTGGTAATTCCTCAGTGAATTAATTTTAGGTCTCTGGCATAGGGGAGCTATCAAGAAAAACTCTTAAACCCCCTCTTGTAGCTGAATGATACTGGAGTCTGGATGTGTCCAGTATGAGAGTTAATGTTTTTCAGATGTTGTTCGACCAGTTAGAAGCATTAGTGAAGAATATTGGAGATCTGCATAAGAGTCATCTATCTCGGTGCTTAAAAGGAAGGAAACCAGATGAGTTAGGGAAAGGGCATTTATTGCAAACTAAAGGAGTTAGGTATGTGGGCAATAAAATAATGGCTTCAACCCTCATTTGTCATATCACATTTGGAGAAAAGAATTTGAGAGATCTAAGGTGATCATTGCAAATTTGTGGAAAGATTCAAGCATAAAGGAGAATCCGCAATCAAATTCCATTTCGTTCCCAATAGGTATTTAATGAAAAACCTATAAATATGTGTGACTGCAATCATGTCTACTCCTCTGATAGTCGAAGTTAAGGATAGGCCACATCCAAAATTTAAATGGAATCCATATAAGTCCGTAGATATAGAGCCCTTAGGTGCATTTTCATCAGTGTCGTACGAAGTCTTGCATATTGAGGATATTAGGGCTTATGTGCATGCAAACATTGAAGATTTGGGAACCTCTCATTTGATGGATTTGTACTCTCATCATATAATTCAAGAAGATCTTATTGTGAAACCATAATTCAAAACCCTAGAGGATAAGAAATTTGGGTAATTTGCAAAATTTCCCATATTTGAAGAAGATGAATGGGTTTGATATGTGTTGAGTCATGTCCATGATGAATTCATGTGGTTAGATGTGTCATTCAAAATCACAAAAGAAGCTATATGTGTAGTTACAAGACTAAATTCCACTGGTAGACTTCCAGTTTTGAAGTCTATGAAGAATGATAAGGTTACTGATGCGATAGGATCGTGATGGGACAAAAGAGCAATGACGATAGATGATATTTCCACAGTGGATGTAAAATTTACATCAATGGTTATCGGCTATAATATTTATCACTCAAGTCAAGAGAATTTAATATCTGACACAACTATCTATGTAGCATATGAGATGGTCAAACATAATGCAGACTATGATTTGTGTGAACTGCTCAGAAGCCAATTATTGGAAAATTTGGGAAAAATCAAGAAGGATAAGAAGAACATATTCAAATATGGTAACTTTTTGATATGTTTGTTTTTCTACTTCTTAGGTGAGGTTCCGGGAGTTGGTAAAATTCAATGGCATAATGATGAACCAGTAGTTGTTTAGATAAGGAATATATTATTTGGACTGGGTGATCGACAAACCCGCAACACAATCCTATGGGGTTACTTTAAAAGCTTTCAGAATTTAATGCACACCAGAGAGAGAATTCCTACCACAATAGTGGAATAGTAAAAAGACACTGTTTGCTTCATGGTAGACATCGACCAGTTCCATATGGAATTTGTTGATCCTAGAACAGTTTGGATCATGCCTATGGGTTATGAAGTAGATGAGAAAATTCTAAAGATGTATGTAGAACACCTATTGAATTCTCCATTGGATCAGGGAGAAGAAAGGTTTGGTACTTATGCAGAGAAAAGCTTGCAAGTTCATTCAGAATTGAAAAATCCCATGATAGTTAGAAGGGTAAGAAAAGAGACAGAAGCTCTTGCAGCGAGTATGGGAATTCCCGTGAAGAAACTAAAAGAAGTGAGAAGGAAAAGAGATGAAGTTGAAGCAGCTCAAAAGAAAGAAAAGGTTGAATTAGTTGGTCCAAGAACATCTCTTGCTCACACTAGATCTACCAGGAGATCCCCTATAGCTCAGTTAAATCAAGTCAAGGCTTCCAGAAAAAGGAAGAAGAATAAAAGCACAAGATCTTACAAAGTTGTGTCTGCAGATGAAGAGGAAGAAACTGGCTCAGAAGAAGTAGTAAGAGAGATAAAGGCTATTGGACTCAGGCTATCAAATTGAACAAGAGAAAACCTTTCAGCAAAGGAGAAGAAGCAAAGAAAAAGGCCAAAGTTGACAAGCCCACTACGTCTGTTGAGCAAGTTGAGAATGCAATGGTGAAAGATGGAAATCTCAAGCCACTCTGTGATTGGTATGAGACCTTTGATGAATTTGGTAAGAGAACTCTTGAAGAAGCTACGATAAATCATATGAATGTTTTTAATAAATCTCTTATTGAAATCATGTTTGGTTTGCCTACAAGTTTGTATAATGCTTTGGAATCTAGGAGGGTGAGTGCCAAAATAGAAGAAAATATAAGGAAGAGAATTTTTGTCGATCTATGCCCGGAAATGACAATTGAAGAGATGGATTTACTCCTTGAAAAAGATAAAAATGAATTTAAGAGCAAGACAAGAGTAAATAAACTCATGATTGGTGAAATTGACGTTGTTTTCAATGAAACTAAGGAAATTCTGGAAGAATGTTTTTCAAGGAATAAGATTAACATTGAGGAAATCAATACTGAAAATGTTCAAGGAAATGAGGAAGTGAATGTGGAGGTAAATGAAAATAAAGAAGAGAATGTGAATGAGGAGAACATGAATGTTTTTTATCCTCCAAAATTTGAGGATATTCTGACTTCTCCTAATGTGGAAAATACAGAGACACCTATGGTAACTAAGGTCCCTGTTGAGGTGTTTGCTGAGGAAAAAGAGATGCATATTGAAGAAGCTGAAATGCCTAAAGTCAATCCTAAATCAGAATCCAAGGTTGGAAAAGAAAAGGATCAAGAAATCAAGATAGGAGAAGTGAAGAGGTCTCTATTGGAGCAACAGGAAGAATCAAATCTTGAGTTAGATGAAAGCTCAATTAACCTATCCACTCTATCTCCAATTCAGATGATGAAGGTCGCTAAAATTTCTCAAGCCAAAGCCAATGAGAGGATACTGAAATCTTACATAGAGGACAGTGAACTCCTAAATCTTGCAGTTGGAGTTTTATAGAAAACAATGCCTACTTATGTTATGGACCCATCAAATTCCTCCTTCGGTGAGTTAAAGAAGCTAATAAATTCTATAAATTCTCATTTTGAATCTTTTGAGAAATCAGCTTTGGTTAAAGTGAAAAAGGATTTCAAGGAAAAGAGAGTTGGTAGCCTAAATGAATTGATTTCAAAGACAAAGATCTATTAGGCACTTGCATAAAAAATATTCAAGGTACTATGTCTGAAGGAGGAAAAGTGTACAATTCTTGCTTAGTCTTGTCAAAATTTCTGAAGCAAATGAGAAGAAGGTGAAAGACATTGAACAACAGTTGGTGACTATTTCCAATACTTTTGACCCATTAGCCGATAGTGTTTGTAAACAAGAAAGTTAGGTAATGTCCTTGTTCAACCAAATAAATAATCTGAAACTTGAAAATGAAAGGATTATTGGGAGAGTATGTGAACTCAAGCGACTAATAAGTACAAATATTGAAATAATGGTGAATGCTTTGAAAGAGGCTAACGATGTTATGGACGCTCCTAATTTGGTAAGTCTCGAAGCAGTAGAAACATTGTCATATCTTCTTTGTGGTCATATAACCACTTTGGAAACTTTGAGAAGTGTTTGGGACTCAAACTTAAGTGGACTGAAGAATGACTTTGCAGGGGTCTTCAATTTTTTGTAAGTCTCAAGTTATATTTGTACAATTTTGTAATTTTGGATTCCCCAATTTTTTCATTGATGTCAAAGGGGAGAGAGTGCAATGAAAAATGCCTTGACATTCTTAGGGGGAGCAGTATTTTGAATTTTGGTAGTATATTTACCAGCTTCAACACTTAGTAATTTTTCACTAAGTGTTTCCATCAATGCCAAAGGGGGAAATTGTTGGCATATGGCTTCTAGTGTTGTCATTGATGGCAACTGAAGTCATTTCCATGGTTCGTAGATCATTATCTAGTCATACCGACAAATAAAGTGAAATACTATGTGTTACTGGTAGAACACTTGAAGAACATGGTATCCAGTCAGTCAGTTAATCTGTCTACTTCACTGGATCATCGTTTTGAGTTGTGGATCCCTAAAATTGCATGTTGAGCATGTATGTTATCTTATTACTTAATTTTGTGGTGTTGCATTAGTTGTTGTATGAGCTTGGAGGTCCAGTAGGATATTTTTTGTCTATTTTCTCATTGTAGCCAGCTCAGTGAATGTGGCGCGTTGTGGATGTGTAAAGTGAAATTATTTAAAATATTTTTATGTTCAAATATTTAATTATGGGTCCTAGCTATAGTCTAGCCAACTTGTATGGGTGCGCATCAAAACTGTTCATGATTTGGGCCGATAGTTGATAATATTTCCAAGTTTTATTAAGGCCGACCTATAGCGACTTGATTTCTAGATGGGGATATATATAAGAGATTTGATATATCATTTGCAAGGTGAAGAAAGAACTGTGGTGGTATGTTACGATCATCAGGAAGAGAGATTAGGCAATTATGCATAGTTTCACTTGTGCATTAAGATTTAAATTATAGAGTGAGTTGTGCAGAGCAGAGCAAAATTGTTGAATTAGTCAGAAGGACAAAAGATTATCTATAGAGCTTAACTGGAACTATAATCAGGCATTGTAGATGCTATTTAATTAGTTCACTTTTTGGATCCATTCCAAATCATTGTAGGGCAGTGAGCCCATCCATTTTGAGCAGTGAGCTCTAGGAAGTGAGCCTGAATGCAAGTGCATTCCCATTTTGTACTTTTTCATTTTGGGTATACTCATATTCTATTGTGGATTGGCCATCCACCGTGGTTTTTCCCTTAACAGGGTTTCCACGTAAAAATTCTGGTGTTATGGGGTTGTGATTGTTTTCTTTCTATTGATGCATGTTTCTTTTGTTGAATGGTTAAGTAAGTTAAATGATAGTATAATAAAATTGAATTTTTGCACAACACTGATTCACCCCCCCTCTCAGTGTTGCTTGTTTCCAACAAAAACATTTGGAAACCAAGCACAATAAACACATTCTCATTATTTGGAACACTTCTATAGTATCTCAACCATATTTTAACATCACAAACAATTAGCTGAAAGGAACACTAGAGGTTGACATCGATGATACTACTAATGACAACATAATGCATCCAATCAAAGCATCTTCATAGGTTGACATCGATTGCAACAACAAAGGTCTATTAACATCAATTACAACACAAACTTCCAACACACACAAGAAATAGGAGAGGTATTTAATTGGATGCTATGAGATAAATAAAATTAATCCAAGCTAATCAACTTGCTTGCACTTCTTGGTCTACAATTGGACCATGTAAGCCAATTGTTGGCATCAATAGAAAATGTATTATGAATGGGATCAAACACTCTAACTAAATCTTGTCAATAAATCCATCTTTTAAATTCATCATTTCTGATTTTGAAATAATTAAACAAACTATGATGCTCATGATGCTCAATTGTGTTGAAATATCCTCCTAAAACCCAATAAGCATTAGTAGCACTTCTAGATACCTAATCCCAAATATTAGATCTTTCTTTCGGATTGTTAGGAGCATATATAGGGCATAAACAAATAGGTTTTTCATTGATAAAAGAATGGTCCAAAGCATAGCTATATGAAGGGTCCTCTCCTTTATTAATGACATGTTTGGAAATCCAAGGAGACAATTCAAGAACAACTTCACCACTATCATCTTTATATGAGGTATGAAGGAAAATAAATTCTTTTGACAGATTGAAAAGAGTTATGTCTAGGTGATCATTACTTAGTTTGAATTATTGTAAGAATAAAATAGTAGGTTTCCATTTCAATAAGGTATCTTTGTGTAGCATCGTAAATTATTACCCTTAACAATTTCACATTATGTTTTGCTCCCCCTAAGTGCATGGACCTAATTTTACATCTAATTTCTTAAATTATGTTCATGGCCTATTTTAACATTTACCAACAAATTTCAAGTAGAAAAATGAAGCACTCATTTAATATTTTTCCTCTGACACCTTAAGTCCTACAAAATAGGGGGACCTAGTTGCCTAGGTGACTAGGTCTCAACCCTATTTTGCCTCCAAAATTGAATATGTCAAAGATGGAAATTTATTATTTGAATTTAAAATATCTAAAGTCAGTTGTTGAGATTTAATTATAAAAAAATAGAATAATTATGTATAAATACCTAGTTGTTGCACCATTTAAAAATGAACAAGAAGAATCTAGCATCAAGAGCAAGAATTATTGTCAAGAGCATTATCAAGAAAGTCAAGAGTAGTCATTAGAAGATTTATTGCAGCAATTCAAGATCCAAGCATCATGTCAAAAGGGTATGTGAGTTTGTTCACGTTTTTATATTGTTTGTGAGATCTAACCCTTGTAGGTCTTCAAGCAAATCAAGTCAACAACAATCAAACCTTGAGAAGATTTTGTATGGCTTTAGTCCTTCAAGGAAGCCATTTTTTGGTGGTGAGTTGTAGTCCATTGTTGATTCATCATTCCTTCATCATTTAGCTTTATCCTTATCATTGAAATTGACATTATGGAAGTGGAAACACTAACACAGGGTTTGACTAAGGCAAGCCCCTAAATGGAACAACCTTTATCCTCTCTTTGAAAGTGTAGGTTTCAAATCTGAAGAATATTGGAAGAAGTTTCAAGGTCAATTATTCATTGTTGCAATCAAACCCTACACCTTGACAATAAATGGAAACTCACTTATAGCAATATTTGACAATGATCCAACAGTGTGACAAATGGAAGTAGAAGGCTCAAATTTGGCATCAGAGGGTTGTGGAATTAAATATGGGATTACTCTACTAGGACACAGTTGCCTAGGGTGACAAGGTCCTCAAAAATTAGCTCCAAATTCATATCACAGGTGCATAGTACTCTACTCAGTCCATTCTTGAGGTCTAAATTTCTTTGTGATAGCTCAGATTTGCTATTTTTGCATTAGAATAATTAATTGCATCATTAGCTTAGTCATTTCATTGCATTCCATTTTAACTTCATTCCATATTTGGTCAAGGGAAATTTGACTCACCTTTTAGGTTGTAAGTCAATCTTATACCTTGTCCAAATTCATCAAATCCCTTGCTACCACAAACCCTCGTATATGAAACAAGGAAAAGTGTCCAAACCCTAGAGTAAAATCCTAAGGTATCCACTTTCCCACCATTTCCCTTTGATTTTAAAATTTCATTAAGGGTAGGAAAACACATTCCAAGACAAAACCTTATTATCAGCCTCTTGTGGCAAGACTCCAAAATGGTTAGAGAGGGATACTAATCGTTCATTCCTTAACCTTTCATTTTAAATTGTTGATAAAAACCTTGATATTTATCTAAAATTAGGTGGAAGAGAAATGGATATGTTAGGGGATTTCAACAAATCTTGAAAGTGAAAGTGGGATAGCTTGTTGGTTGTAAAGTGGGGACAATAAGAAGAAGAGGAGAATTCCTTTCTATTTCTAGCAATTCTCCACTCATTAGTCATAATAACATCTTTATAAAATGATTGGCCTAATAGAGGTGACACAAAAGGAGAATGTTGGCTTGAGGGAGGAATAATAAGGTTATTTTCAAGGGAAGTGGAGAAGGGGTTTTAAGGGAAGATAAAGATTGAGGGATTTTCATAGTGATAGAATTAATTAGTGTAAAAATGAAGATAAAAGAGATGTTTTTCTTGATAGGGAAATCTTGGATCAAATGACCTTCTTGTCAACAAAAAAATGCATTTAATTTATGCAAATAGAATATTGGTTGTTGGAGTTCAAGACCAAGGGCAAACAATTTAATATTATCTAGTAAAGGTTTGTTCAAATCCACTTCCACACATGCTCTTGGGAAGACTCTTAAACTAGATAATTTATCTAATCTTTGTTTGTAGTAGATTACTTTACCAGGTTGGGCCATAATATCTTTAAAATACAATCTAAAAACTAGATTTAAGAATGGAAGTTCTAACCACATGGGATAGTGTGAGTGGGAAGGCCCTTTAGGGTGAAATTCAAAGGTCCAAGCTTGATGATTCTTGATGCCAAAAAGTTGGCAAGGTAACAACCCTTTTATGGGAAACTTAGTTTATCATGGACCTATTGCGTTAAACTGAGTGACCTTCAAATTTTAAAAAGTGGCTTCTTCTATAATTGGGGTTTGGAAAGGGAAAAGAAACTAATGTATAAAATAAAATCTAACCTAAGCGCCAAGACATAGATAATAGGCACGATAAATCATAGATCTAGGGGCCCGATCAGCAATTCACGATGTCCTAGAAAGGCAGAAACTAAAGATTTAAGTATAAACAATTCATTCATTGACATAAAATAAATTTGCACACATATTTACTGACAAGAAGAGTCACATGACATGATCTAAGACAACAAATTTGCATTCAATTTATAGAAGTTCTGCAAATGAATCATCCAAACAATAGCAGCACAGTCTAAAATTAATCAAATATCATAAGAAGAGAAAAAAGGCCAAATGATTGGCACAGTTTGCGAGTCTTTTTGTAATAATTAAAAAACAATAACAAAGGCCTGGTGTCTTTTCTTAATCTATGTTCTTTCTGTAAAATCCTTGAACCCCTCCTCTAAAACAAAGAGGAGTATAAATAGCCAAAATTCTCCCACCGCCTTGGTGAGCAGTAACATAAAAGATCTGTGAATCCTTGGCAATGATGCAAAATCAAATATTTCTCTTGGTCGTTGTAACAAAAAAGATTCCAGCCAAAGAATCTGGTCGCTCCAAGTTCAGGTGCATCCTTTGCAAATGATGGCAGTGGTCCCGACAAGGTCGCATAGACAAGTGTCATTACCTTGCTAAAGCATTTATGACACGTGGCAGGATGTCGCAGTATTTGGCTCGCTTCATCCATTATCTAAAAGAAACACCCACCGAATAGACACGTGGCGACATCACGCAGCCCATGCCCATCTTTTTTCCTGGCTGTTGAAAGCTTGCACCAAGGAGACACGTGTAACCTGCCTCATCCTTGGTACCGACTATGGGGCCTACTAAAATATGTGAAGATGAAGCCACGTGGCATGCAGACGGAGCCTGACTCAAAAGAGAAGGGAAGTGGCTTTCAATTGTGCATAGAGCAAACATGTGGTAGCCCAGCGGGGTTGTTTTGAAATGTGAAGGGAAGAGATCCTTTGAGGAGCGTAGAGCAGACACATGGCAGAGGCAACGATGTTGTTCAAAAAGGGCCAAATGACTTTTAATGCAACGTGTGGGCCGATACTTCAACAAAATAAAGCCCGAAGGGAGCTCGACGAATATTTATTCACAACTTTTGGTGACTATTAGGGGCATTTCACTTGAGGAACGGAGAACCCAAATTTTTTTTGGATGCAAACCAGAGTCATATCCATTGGGTGATGACTTCAGAGCTTAGAGAGGGCATCCTACAGTGGTAGCTAGTCATCCTTGGATGGCCTCGATATGTCACATAGATTCTCTTGTGCTTTCAAAGCTAAAGAGATCAAGCATTTCTTTATAAGGCAGCTCCACTGGTAGACCATCCTCAGACTTGCATAGGAAGACTAGCTGCACAACTGGATCGATAATCCCTTTGATATCTGGTGTTGTGGGAGGCTGGCTAAAGTTTTGAAAGGTAGTTGTGTCCTCCACTTTTCTTTAATTTTCGCTGCAAGCTGCTCAACAATGATCATGGATCTATCCTCAAGAAATGGGGAAGGTAGGCCCATCGTAGTTAGCTGGGAGAAGCTTTCTCGTACGTTATCTAGAGTCGCACCCAAAGTGGCCGCACATGCCCTAGCTCATTTTATGGTTGAGTGGAAATGGATGAACTTGTTCGTCATCTTGGCAGTAGCCTTTTGATCGTTGATTCTTGCTCTAGCTAGGTCTTCATCAGAGACTGAGTACAATTTGGTTAGTAGCTATTGCGCCTTAGGGACCTTTTCCATGATGAACTGCGAGAACTCCCCCATAGTTCTATGAACCTCTTGGATCAAACTTGTCACCTGAGACATGTACCAGAGTATTGGCTGTAACATCAGGAAATAAGATTTGACCTTCCCCTAGTATGAAGCGTACAACTGATGTGCTATCGGGATGAGATCCAGATGAGCAACAGGAGCCTAGGGAGCATTCTTTAAAAGGGTGATCTCTGCATCCCTTGCGCTGACATCCTGCATTAGCTCTGTGATCCTCTTGTTGGTGGATGCAAATTGTTTCTGAACATGAGCTAACTCTTTAGTCCAACTCTCCTTTTCTTGGCTATGGTTTGCCAGTTCTGTGTCAAGGGAAGACTTTTCCTCTCAAAGCTCCTCTTCTATTTGGGCTTTGCGACCCTCAAATTCAGCATCCCTCTCTTGTATCATTTTCTCATACCAAGCTTGCTGTTGATCTAGCACCTCATCTTTTTGCATCATCCCCTGCTCATATTCAACGCATCGTTGTTCAAGCTCCTCATTCCTCAGCTACAAATTATGCTCCGCCATAGTCAATTGGCTCTAGTATTCCTGATTCTTAGCACACAACTTGTTTATTACAACAGGGTTGATGGATTGAACCTTTGCAAGTTCCTCCTAAAGTCTATTCCTCTCTACCTTTACTATCAGTGCTCTCTCTGTCAAGCGCGCAACATCCGCTCCTAGGGATTTCTCCCTTTTTTCCAAGAAACTAGCTCTTTCTTTTAAGGATTTTAGCTACTCATCCATCTTCCTCAGCCGACAGCCAGTTTTGATGAAATTAGAGGTGACCACTCACTGTGTTTTCTCCATGAGCTCAACTTTATCCTCTAGATGAGCTGCCTTCATGTCAAGCCCCATAGCATACAGATCATAATCTTTTGGACGCATCTCCCCTTGTTGCTTTGCTATGGTCAGGTACATGGTTGCAAATTTCAGCATTTGTTGAGTCTCATCATAGATAGTATGCATCTTCAGTTCCGTCAGCTTACGATCATCCTTGGCTTTTTTCTTTTGAATTCTACTGGCATGCGCCTCCTTTGTAGCATCATTTTGTGCAATAAAATGGGCCAGCGATGAGACTAGACCACCTATGAAAGGAGCACTAGGAGGTAGGGCATATGGATAGGTAAGTTTAATAAGCACGGGCAGTTTCTTCTTCTGGAGAGTGACGGTCTATGGGGAGAAATGAGGCACATGCCAAAGCTCGGTTTGCGAACCAACAGAAGGGCTTGTCATTTTCCAAGTTTCCTTTGGTGAACTGGTGGGAGGACTTATGGGTTGCAGTGGTGAGGGAGTAGTCATTGTAGAGTCTACTTGCTATGGGAAAAAAGGGAGGATTCGCGGTGATAGTAGCAATATGGGTGCCAATGTCGAGTAAGCTTTCAGAAAGTGAGGCTAAGAAATTTGGCCGGTTGGTGTAAGGGTTTTACTTGAGAGAGTAAGATGAATGGATCAGGTTGTCGCGGAGACTAGGATAAACCTCCTACTTGATCGGTAGTATCAAAGGTGGGAAAAGAAGGGCCAATACTCATAGTGGGGGGCACCACAGAGATAGTGGAGGATACCAAAGACTAAGAGGCAAGAAAAGCAGGAGCGAATGCTACCTATTGACTGGTTGATGGCGGCTCCTAGCTTATTTCGGGTTCCACATCCTTTTCAGGCTCTTGGCTGGTTATGATCACTTGGCTTCCAACGGATTCTTGTGAACCTTCTTCGACAATAGTTTTTGTGTGTTGTCGCTTTGCGAGCGGGGTTTCTCCAACCTCAACAGTCTCTATCAACTATTGATGTGACACTCTTGTTGATTTAGCGGCCCAAGTGAGTGACTGTGAGGCCCTCAAAACATTGAATCACATATTTGAACTTGCATAGGAAGGTTGCCCTGCGAAGCTTTTCGCTTGCTGAGTGAAAGAAATTAGGGTCCCTGCTTCTCCTTTTTGTTCGAATTCATCTCTTGGGTTGTGATTCCCTCCAGCACTTAAGTCAGAGGTTGCATGTCCATCATCCCACCATTTTTCAAACTCTTCATCAGCTTTCAAGCTTCCATAAGGGGCTTCAAGTTGCTTTGTTCCCTGGCGATATACCCAAAAGACTCTAATTTTCTCTAGAGTCCATTCCTCCGTATATCGTAACTTGTTGTACATGGTGGTCCCCATTTGAAATTCTCATTAGCCTCCACCACAATGAAGTAGAACTTATGCCATGGTTCCCTATTATCCTCTGTAGGAATATTCACCAGCTCAACCAAATATTCATCCTTATCCTCCTGCAAGCTATGCCTCTTTTCCCAGTAGGGTCGAGGAGTGTGAGTAACCTTCATGTGTGCATGCCGCAAATCATTGAAACGATTATACTACCATTTATTGCATATAAAAACCAACCCTAAATGAGCTAGCTTATCTTGCAATAGCGGGTGTATCAGCCTCTTTTCCAGAGTCACCAATTTGAAACTTATGGGTAACTGGAGGAATCCCTTCTTCTTGGGAGGTCCTCCACAAAATTTGTAATCAATAATGCATGTCGATCGATACATTTCAAGAGACAACACTCTATTTGTGATGTAGGTCGGGAGTCAGAAAGGTTGGTCAGTGAAACCTCGCATCTAGATGATTGTGAAATTTGCGTCGAAGAACCAGTCACATGCAAGAGTAAAGACTTGCATATATCTTGTTTAATCCATGTTGATTCGGACCATGCCATCTTCTCCTTACAAATTTTTCAAAATAAGAGTTAGAAAGAAATCCAAAAATGTATAGTAGTCAAATGTTGCAGAGAGGAGAGGTGTCCATGTAGATATTGACTTTCTTCTTCCCTTTCCATGAAAAATAGACAAACCCACATACTTACTGAAGAAATTGGGGTTTTGATGCAAAAACATATGGGAAAGAAAAGAGAAGAACCTAAACTTCCATTCCTCCAAGTAATTCTCTATTTTCCCTAGCATTTCTTCTATGAGGAAGTCTGCGAAATCATACCAAAAGAAATTATGCTGCTTGCGAAATTGGAAACCCGACCCTAATTGAAAAGCGTGACCTCCTGTTATGTGTCTAGGCCACAAACAAATGCTAGCATTGAAAAGGCCTCCTTTAAGTCATTCTCAAATGAACTGTGTGGCGCTGGGATACTTCGTGGGTTTTGGCTC